>PVIW01011346.1:0-38038 GCA_004026585.1 Noctilio leporinus
AGTTGACCATAGAGTCCTGGGTTAATTTCTGGGCTCTCTATTTTGTTCCATTGATCTATATGTCTATTCTTATGCCAGTACCATGCTGTTTTGATGACAGTAGCCTTGTAGTATTGTTTGAAGTCCGGTATTGTGATTCTTCCTACCTTGTTCTTCTTTCTCAAGATTGTGGTGGGTATTTGTGGGCGTTTTTGGCTCCATATAAATTTTTGAAGTATTTTTTCTATTTCTGTGAAGTCTGTTATTGGTATTTTAATTGGGATTGCATTGAATCTGTAGAATGCTTTGGGTAGTATGGACATTTTAATGATGTTAATTCTTCCCATCCACGAACATGGTATATGCTTCCATTTATTTGTGTCTTCCTTGATTTCCTTCTTCATTGTTTTGTAGTTTTCTGAGTACAGGTCTTTTACCTCCTTAGTTATGTTTATTCCTAGGTACTTTATTTTTCTTGTTGCTCCATTTTTGTTGTTTTTAAGTGTATAATACAGTGGTGTTATATTCACAATGTTGTATAACCATCACCACTATTTTCTAAAACTTTCTCATTATCCCAAACAGAAACTTTATAACCATTAAGCAGCAGCTCCCCGTTTCTCCTCCTTTATTTTTAATTATATTCTCAAAGGCCTTAGTAACTTTCGAACTATGATTTGCTGCCACCAGGTGGCATGAGAGTGGCACAGCTACCCAAGACTGGGAATTCTTTCAAAAATAATCTAAGATAGGTTTGGGAAAAATAAGTGAAAATGTAGATGAAATAAAATTGTCAAAGACGCCCTAGCTGGTGTGGCTCAGTGGATTGAGTGCCGAGTGCTGGCCTAGAACCGAAAGGTTGCCAGTTTAATCCCCAGTCAGGGCACATGCCTGGATTGCAGGTCAGGTCCCCAACTGTAGGACTGTAGGAGACAACTGATTGATGTATCTCTCACACGTTGACATTTCTCTCCCTTCACCTCTCGCTAAAAATAAATAAATATTTTTAAAAATTTGTCCTTGTCTAGTAACTTCTGAACCCAGATGATGGGTACATGGGGATTCATTATTCAAGTCTCTCTACAGCTGTACATATTTTACATTGTCTGGAATAAGTATTAAAATTGTGCATACAATGTTATAAACACTATGTATAGATTTCATACACTTTTAAAACCTAGAAAAGATTTCATATCAGTATTGTACAAATATGGTATTTCTCTAGGTATTTTTTTTTTTTAAGATTTTACTTATTATTTTTAGAGAGAGGGGTAGGGAGAGAAGCAGAGAGGGAGAGAGACATCAATGTATGGTTGCCTTTCACCTGCCTCCAGCTACAGACCTGGCCGGAGACCTAGCTTGCAACCTGGTTATGTGCCCTGGCTGGGGAATTGAACCAGCAACCTTTGGGTTCACAGGCTGGCGCCTTATCCACTGTGCCACTCCAGGTATTTTTAAATAGTGAGAAAATCTTTTATGCATAATAAAAGTATCGATTATGCATTAATTTTAAATATTGTAATTAGACAGATTTCCAAGATTACATATTTATGCTCCTTAACAAAACCTTTGTGTTGTATCCAACTAAAATCTCAGTTACAAATTTGAAAAATCAGTATTCAAATGTATAAGTATTCAACTCCCACATGTATACAGAAATAAATTCAGAGTAACTGTAATGTAGTATTGTATTTTATCTCAATTTAAGGTTTTAGTTCTTCAGTAGTATGCACAACTATACAAAGGAGTCAACTCTCAACTATCTCCAATAAGAGGAAGCTAAGGAGCAAAAGAAGTCAGTTTAAAATTACACTTGTTTTCCTTCAATCCTTTTTCTTTCATAAGTTGCCACTTGACCAGATCACAGAAAACCTAGCACAGTACTTTTTAATTTTTCTAGTATCAGTAAGGAATAGAAGCTCCACCTGGATGAACTTTTTAAAAAAATTTTTTAGGGAGACAATTCTGTTTATTGTCAAGGACCAAGAAACAAAGTCTGGCCCTGAATGGTGGCTCAGTGGATAGGTGCCAGCCTGCAAACCCAAAGGTTGTTGGTTCAATTCCCAGCCAGGGCACATAACCAAGTTGCAAGCCAGGTCTGTAGCTAGAGGCAGGTGAAAGGCAACTATACATTGATATATATTTCTCTCCCTCTCTGCCTCCCTCCCTCCCTTCCCCTTTCTCTAAAAACAATAAAATCTTTTAAAAAAATAAAAATAAAAAATAAAGAAACAAAGTCTGGAGATGCTCTGTACAAGCTGTGATGAGCTACTGAAGAGGAGCGTGGTGGAAAGGAGACAGACAACACAGCATTACATTGCATGAACTACAGCTCTTAATTCTAAAACTTGATCCAAGGAGAAACAGCCATCCTTTTTTTGCTATAACTGCAGGAAAATGGAAACTTCACTCAATTTATCAGTTCCTACATGGCAGGCTGGGCAAAAGGCTTTTTTTAAAGAGTTTTATTTTTTTAATTCAATTTAATTTTTTAAAGATTTTATTTATTATTTCCAGAGACGGGGACAGGGAGAAAGGCAGAGAGGGAGAGAAATATCAATGTATGGCTGCTTTTCACCTGCCTCCAGCTACGGACCTGGCTGGAGACCTGGCTTGCAGCCTGGTTATGTCCCCTGACTGGGAATCGAACCAGCAACCTTTGGGTTCTCAGGCTGGCACCTATCCACTGCTCTACTAGCCAGGGCAAGAGGCTGTTTTAAGCTGATGTAAGAGGCCACTCCGTAGTCCGTTAGGAACTCCCATCCCAAACACAGAATAGATGCTGAAGGTGGTCCACAGTTGCTGGTGGTAGAGGTGGTCCTGAGATCTTGGGTTTCTCTTGAGTCTCAATGACATGTTAATTAGTTAAACACAACTGGCCAATGTGGACCTGCCAACAAATCATTCCCAGGTCTCTTTTGGCTTTATTTAGTAGAGTGAATTTCTACAGGATCTTTTGCATTCTTATTTTCTCTTCAGGCATCTCACATCCCCGTAATAGCTTAAGTTCTGTAACTGTACACACTGAAATGCTTCCTCTTTCTCAGCATCACCAGGTGATGCTGATATATCTAACATTTATTTGTGTGTGGCTAGAGGATGCTATTGTAGGGGGTGGAGAATAAGTGAGTCCTCTTGGAGGAAGTGCCTGAGCTTAACCCAAACACAAAATTTCAGCCTATACAAAACCACAAACAAAATAAAATGCAGTGGGATTTGGTCTTGTAGTGGGCTTGAGCCTCAGGTCACATTGCTGGATGAGTTTTCCTGATAACAGCTGACCCAAAAAGTAATTTTTATTTCAACCACATTTACTGATGTTATTCCAAATTATGCATTCTTCTGCTTTATAAAACATTCAATCCAAAGTAATTCAAAATTTTTCATAATCATTATTAACATAAATTATCAAACTCTAATGGCTTGCTGATGAATACCAGTTTCTTGGTTTTTCTTATCAATGATCTAGGCTCTGACTTTGCTAGTGAACTTGTCTCGCCTCCTGGGCTGAGGGTCTCAGCCTCTTTCTGCAACTCAACTTTCAACCTATTGGACTCATTGAGTATAATGAATGCCCACTGCTTCTCTGTTCCTGGCTAGCTCAAAGGCCCCACCTCCTTGATTCCAAATTGCTATATACCTCATTATGCTAGGTGTGAAGACCAACACATTGGGTTGTGTAGATCACTGTGTTAACCTATCTAATGATGAATATGTTTTAGAATTATAAAGAATCTTAGTAAGAGGTCAACCTCCTTGTTTTTGAGATCAGTAAAGCCTAGGACAATTAAGTAACACATCCAAGGTCACAGGGCTATTTAGTGCCAGAAAAGATATTAATAGTCAGAACTGCTGGTTTCAAGTCCAAATGCTTTCTGCAATACTTATGTACTGCGAGATTATCATACAATAAGAGAAAGCTAATGAAACCATTAAGCCAACTTTCCCCAAATTATTTAAATTCATGGACACTGGTCCTTCCATAAATAAGAAAATGAAATTCAATTTCTGCTAGATGAACCTGTATTAAGACTAGCTTTATCACAGGTGCTGGCTTTCTTCCAGAATATGAAAGCAGTAGACACCGGAATTAATTACATTTTTAAAAGATTTTATGTATTGATTTTAGAGAGAGGGGAAGGGAGGGAAAAAGAGAAGGAAGAGAAACATCAGTGGGTGGTTGCCTCTTGCACGCCGCCTCCCAACTGAGGACCTGGCCTGCAACCCAGGCATGTGTCCTGGCTGGGATGGAACTGGCTACCCTTTTGATTCACAGGCCGACACTCAATCCACTGAGCCATACCAGCCAGAGCAGAATTAATCATATTTAAACCAAATGTAGATAAAACTACGTTGCAGAACCACACATAGCAGGTAATAGTTTACAGTAGAACATGCTTTTTTTTTTTAAGATTTTATATAATTATTTCTAGAGAGAGGGGAAGGGAGGGAGAAAGAGAGGGAGAGCAGTATCAACTGGTTTCCTCTTGCATGCCCCCCAACCAGAGACCTGGCCCCCAACCCAGGCATGTGCCCTGACCAAGAACTGAACCAGCAACCTTTTGCTTTGCAGAATGACTCCCAACCCACTGAGCCACACTGGCCAGGGCTCAACAAACTTTAGTCAGACTCTCACTGAATATAAACCATATAACTGGCAGTTCACCTATTAATTTTTAACTTTTCTACTGAGTTTTAAGTCAATGACAGGCATCGATCCTCTCAAAAGAGGCAGATATTATTTATTAAGAAAGTTTAAGCCCTGGCTGGTGGCACAGTGGATAAAGCGCCGGCCTGCGGACCCAAAGGTCGCTGGTTCAATTTCCAGCCAGGGCACATAACCAGGTTGCAAGGCAGGTCTCCAGCGAGGTCCGTAGCTGGAGGCAGGTGAAAGGCAACCATACATTGATGTCTCTCTCCCTCTCTGTCTCTCTTCCTACCCCTCTCTCTAAAAATAATAAAATAAATCTTAAAAAAAAAAAAAAAAACCTTTAAGACTTTGTTCAGAACTTTAAAGCCTTTATTGCACAAATTTTATGATGTCTTGTTGATGTCAATATTCAAGGCATTAAGTTCTCAAGTTGCAGTCCTCAGACTAAAAAAAAAAGGTATCAAATAGATTTTAGGAGGTCTGCATCTTTATTAAACTGTACACAATATTCTGCATGCATGTGCATACATGCATGTGTTAGAAGAGAAGATCTATGGCTTTGTTGGATCAGAATCATTGCTTTTAGTAAAACAGGGTTTTCAAGCAAGGCAAGCTCACTGCTGGCTGCAGCCTGCTCAACAACAAAGGTTATGGGATTGCTCTTTCCACACAAACCAAGACTTCTAGAACGCAGAACTTCAGTACAGTGATAATCCTAAGAAGTTTCCTGATTGCAAGTCTGGGAGACAAGTCCACTATATATACACTAAGTCCACTATACCTTCAGATAAACATATCTCCACATTTGATCTCCTAACCAGAGAGTATCAAGAAACAGGATTGCTTTCCCTCTGCAATAAAAACTAAAAGAGGGGAAGGGGTGGAGACATGATAGGAGAATCCATAAAGTCAAGGCTCTTCCAGAATCCATGAACTAGCAATAACCCTCTCTGAAAGTATTTTAACTAATACTACCACCTCTTAGGGTTAAATTTACTAACCGCATTAAGGTATTAACTCCTGTTGTCAAAAAAAATAATAAACCCAAAAACAAAAAACAAAAAAACCCCCTCTGTCAAATATCAGTGATGCAGGATTGTCCTCATTTTGGTGCTTTAAGTATTTAGTATTTTGAGAAAAAAACACTATTAAGGCTTTATAAGCTTTGCTTACAAATCTCCTTAGTGTTTTGCAAAAAGAAGAATTCCTTTATACTTAACACCCTGGATATATGAGAAGGATAGTCCAAGTGAGAGAGTGAGAGAAACCATATATTCTATCATATGCATGCCACAAAAAAACTTTAACTCTAAATACAGTATGTTGCATACATAAAAATCCTTCTTTCCTTCCCCTACCACTAAATACTGTTCACTTTAGAGATTTGTAGATTTAAAACATTTTTACTTTCATATTCATCATCTATCACCATGTACAATGCTAAGAATAAATGTTAACATTCCCCTCCCCCTCAAAGGATGGAGTAAGGGATATTTAGAACACAGATTCTCCATAGTGATTGGTAACATCAGCACAGAAGCTGTTTTACACCTATGTATTTTTAGGCTATTGCTATTGACACTTTAAAGGAAAAATATGAACTTAATGGAAAAAAAAAAAAAGCCTCCCTTTTTTTAGATCTTACAAGGCAGAGAATTAAATCCATTTACCAAAACTATACCTCTTTATATCTCAAAACTATACTTGGCACCAAAAATCAGTGCTTCCAGTTAGAGACCACAAATGTAATTACATTTTTTACTGTGGTCTTATTTTTTTTTTTTTAAGATTTTATTTAATTATTTTTAGAAAGAGGGGAAGAGAGAGGCAGAGAAGGAGAGAGACATCAATGTATGGTTGCTTTTCACCTGCCTACAGCCACAGACCTAACTGGAGACCTGATTTGCAACCTTGTTACGTGCCCTGGCTGGGGAATTGAACCTGCAACCTTTAGGTTTGCAGGCCGGGGCCTTATCCATTGTGCTACCAGCCAGGGCCTGGTCTCTTTTTTTATTTTTAATTTCTACTCACTGATTTTAGTGAGACAGAGGAAGGGAGAGAGGGGGAAAAGAAGAGGGGGAGAGAGAAAGAGAAATGAATTTGTTGCTCCCTATATTCACTGGTTAATTCTTGTATGTGCCCTGATCATTGATTGAACCCATAACTTTGGCATCAGGAGGACACTTTATACGATTTAGCTACCTGGCCAGGGCTTCTTGTGGTTTCTTCAAATCAGGATCAGCCCTGGCTGGTGGCTCAATGGGTAGGTGCCAGCTGCGAACCCAAAGGTCACTGGTTTGATTCCCAGCCAAGGCACATAACCAGGTTGCAAGCCAGGTCCTTAGCTGCAGGCAGGTGAAAGGCAACCATACAGTGATGTTTCTCCCCCTTTCTTCCTCCCTCCCTTCCCTTCTCTCTGAAAATAATGAATTAAAAAATCTTTTTAAAAAATCATGATCAGCTAACTACAAGATGACACTTAAGATTAAAAGTAGTCATGTCCAGCCCTGGCTGGTAGCACAGTGGATAAGGCGCCGGCCTGTGAACCCAAAGGTCACAGGTTCGATTCCCCAGCCAGGGCACCTAACCAGGTTGCAATCCAGGTCTCCAGTCAGGTCTGTGGCTGGAGGCAGGTGAAACGCAACCATACATTGATGTTTCTCTCCCTCTCTGACCCTCTCCCTTCCCCTCTTTCTAAGATAATGAAATAAAATCTTAAAAAAAAAAAAAAAAAAAGTAGTCATGTCCAATAAATATACTAGAAATTCCAATTCTTCCACTTATAAGCACAGCATAATTGATATAAACACAGAATTAATTATGTACACATCTTCACAACTCCATATAGGTATATACACAAACAAAAAACAGTAGTACAATATTAAAAATAAGTTGTTCTCATTTTGCAGAAATAGATGGTTTACTTTCCTAGTGTTAAGTGACCGCAAGAAAGAAACTAACCTAATCCAAAGTTTAAGCAGCTAAACAGGAAACTCAGAGGCAGGTAGAAAAAGAACTTATATTTAAATTGGTTTAGTGAAGCTATTTTTTACACATACATACATACTGGAATAAATGGAATAACAATAGTGTGTGTGTATAAGTGCCTGGTGCACATCACTTCACTCCCCACCCCAAGAGCACAGTTAATTTGGAGAGTGAAATAAACTAAAACAAAGTGGAAACAGGCATTTTCTAGGCGCAGGAACTGGATTGGGAGAAGCAACCAGCTCATCAGTGATATGAACCACCCGAAGGTTGCAATCAGCAATGAGAAACAGATGCTGAGCCCAAATGTCAGTCATGTCTATAGCTATACCCAGAGGAGAGACAATATACAGAGGAAGAGAGGGGAAAATATACACACAAATATTCTGGATGTGAGAGGCATTTACTGCTGAGAGGAAGACATTTTTCACCAAGCCAGCCCCCTGTCATCACCTAAGATGAAACTGTCCGATGAGCTACCTGCTCGTGCTCCAGTCCTATTCCATGCATTTGTCCTGAGCAGCCAGTAAGAACCAGGCACTATATAAGCACCACGTAAATCATGACGGTGAGAGCATAGGAAAGAGGTTATTGCCTCATGCTGCTTGCAGTCTAATAGAGAAGACAATTTCATAGGAAGGGAGACAGGACACATGAACTACAGTCCCTTTCACTTCCTCTGTTCTTCCCAATGCCAATCTTGTCAGAGGTATGTTAGGATAACATCGAAGTTATGTTAGAAGAAATGGCCAAATAAAAGGGGTCTTGGTGTGTCCTGTAAATAAATGTTGTTTTGAAGAATATGATGATTAAAAACTATCTTACTGGATGGAACCAAAAACAAGTCAACCCAGACTTGAATATATGCTGTCAAAGATCTTCCCAGTCTTAGACAAAAGGGAGGCTATCAGAATTGAACAGGAAAGGATAAAGAAATGGAAAAAGAAAGATCAAAGGAGAATGGGCTTCTGGGAACTCACCTGAGATGAAGTAAAAAATTATTTGCAGCCTCTTCTAAAAGCATGTTCTAGGTTCTGATTCCTCAGCCAGAGCACATGGCCAGGTTGCAAGCCAGGTCTCCAGTCAGGTCTGTGGCTGGAGACAGGTGAAAACGCAACCATACATTGATGTCTCTCTCCCTCTCTGTCTCTCTCCCTTCCCACCTTTCTGAAAATAATGAAATAAAATCTTTAAAAAGAAAATAAATTTAAAAAATAATAAAAGCATATTCTTTCTTATTTTTGTAAAGATTTTATTTATTTTTATTTATTATTTTTAGAGAGAGGGGAAGGGAGAAAGGGGCAGAGGGAGAGACACATCAATGTATGGTTGCCTTTCACCTGCCTCCAGCTATGGATCTGGCTGGAGACCTGGCTTGCAACCTGGTTATATTCCCTGGCTGGGAATCCAACCAGCCGACTCTTGGGTTCGCAGGCTGGTGCCTTATCCACTGTGCCACCAGCCAGGGCTAAGATTTTATTTATTTTTAGAAAAATGGGAAAGGAGGTAAAATTCAATGTGTGAGAGAAACATCAACTGACTGGCTCTCCCACAGTCCACAACCAGGGACCAGGCCGGCAACCCAGGAACATACCCTGACTGAGAATCAAACCAGAGACCTTTCACTTTGCAGGACAACACTCAACCCATTGAGCTACATGGGTCAGGGCTGAATGCATTTTCTTTGAGATCAATTACAATCAAGACCAAACTTTTCTGGCAAAGGATAGACTCACCTGTCCTTCCAGACCTAGAGGGACAAGTGTCTGGGCCACATATGTAAATCTCTGAATGAATAATTGTGAATTGTAACAAGTCCTAGAGGGAAAAATGGGGTGCAATGAGAGAGCATATAGGCAGAAATTCCTTTAGAAAGGGTAGCCAAGAAAAGCCTCAGAGGAAAGTTGAGAGCTAACTGGAGGAGTAGGAGCTCAAAGGGCACAGTGAGTAGTTGATGTATCTATGCAAGGAAAACAGAATATGAGCGCAGAAAAAAAAAACTAGGTAAGTAGAAGTGCAACAGAAAGTCAATGAATGGTTTTAAGTAGCCAGGTGACCCATTCTTTTCTCTCACTGATGTGCAGAGAAAATCAGAGGGAAGCCAGAGAAGTGTGAAGACCAGTTGAAAGGAGAGTGAGAGTTCAAAGGGAGAGATGAGATGGAAAGACACAGATGGAGGGACATAAGCCACACCTGGGGCCAAGCTGAAAAGGACTTGGTGAAGGATGTGAGTGGGAAAAAACAGGTGTCAAGAAGGACTCCTAGGTTCCCAGATTAAGCAACTGGATAGCATTATCTAATGGGGAAAACTAAGAGGATGTGAATGGGACAGTTATCACTTGTTTTGGCTGGGTTAACATTTTAGTTTTAACACGTAAATCGTAAAATGGAATTCTCAACATATAAATGGTATCATTAAGGGAACATAGAAAAGAGATGGGTACAAGGGCCAAGCCCTGAGCTACTCAAACCTGTGGTGATGGGGTGTGGAGCTAACAAACAGAAAGTACACACAAAAGTGAGAGGAAAACCAGGATTATGAGATAACAAAAAACAAGAGATAGGGATTAAAACAGGGGGTAAATTCTGTGGAAAACTGGTATGAACTGCAGTGAAATGTGGTCTAAGTGTCCCTTGGTTTGGAAATTCACCATCACTGATGATCTTGGTTAAGAGCAGCCTCAGGAAGTAGAAAGGGTCAAGCTGATGAGTGCTGATGGGGGACTGGCTGTACACCAAGCAGCCTGTTTCTGACTTAGCTTCTGACCTGCTTCTTCTCACCCCATCTCCTACTCTACTGAAACAGCCTCTTAACCACTTTTCTTACTTCAACCCTTATCTTCCTATAGCCCATTCTTAGTAGAGCAGCCATAATGATCCTGCTGTGGGAATGGAAGTTATTACATCATATCCATAACTTCTCTATTCAGTGATCTTATCTCAGAGCAAAAGTTAAAAAGAAAATCTTTATAATGGCCTAGAAGGTCACCATCCTACTTTTTGCTCCAATACGCTCTCTAGCTACTCCAAATCCCCCTGCTCCCTGCACACAGCAAGCACACTTCTGCCTCGGGGCTTGTGCACTTACACAGTGCACAATCATCGCCACAGCAAAGAGATCTTCTCTGACTAATGGATTTAAATAGAACCGACTCCTTTCATTCTTTGCTTATCTTTCCTTACCCTGCTCTGTATTACTAGCATTTATCATTTTTATGACACATTACATATATGTTAGTTATTGTCCATCTCAAATGTGATCTTCATAAGAACAGAGGTTTTACCAGTTTTTGCTACTACTGTACACCCATAAACAGGTTTGGTACATAGTAAACACTAGTACTACTTGTTGCATTTAAGTCACTAAAAAGGCCCTTAAGGAACCTTGGCTGGTGTAGCTCAGTGGGCTGATGCTGGTCTGCAAACCTAAAGGTTGCTGGGTCGATTCCCAAGTCAGGGCACATAACCAGGTTGCAAGCCAGGTCTCCAGGCAGGTCTGTAGCTGAAGGCAGGTAAAAGGCAACCAAACACTGATGCTTCTCTCCCTTTCTTCCTCCCACCCTGCCCTACTCTCTGAAAATAATAAATAAAATCTTTTCTTTCTTTTTTTTTTTTAAAGACCCTTTTGGCCCTGGCTGGGTGGCTAAGTTGGGTGGAGTGTCATCCCGTACACCAAAAGTTTGCAGGTTCACCCTCTAGCAGGGTACATACCTAGGTTCTAGGTTTGATATCCAGTTGGTGTGCATACGGGAGGCAATCTACAGATGTTTCTCTCTTTCTCCCTCCCTATCCCCCTCCTTTCCCATCTCTTTAAAATCTACAAACATATCCTCAGATAAGGATTAAAAAATAAAATAAAATAAGGACCTTTCACATTACGAATTATTAAGCTGATACTTTCAGTCTGGATACAAGTCTTCTGTTTTTTTTAGACAGTGTGAATCTGATCACCATCGTCATGCAAGTCCAGTTTCTGGGCCCAGGAAATTACGCTCTAGCCCCTAGGCCTTGGCAACTCACAATAATATCCTGTGGCCACCCCCTATTGACTCCTCAAGGAGTATTTCCACTCAGTTTTATACTGAAAACTGAGTGGAAATACTCCTTGGATAAAGCAAGGTCCACTGAACAAAAATCATTGTAATAACTCAGAGAAGTCATGGAGGGAACAGCGGTACATATGAAGATATATACCCTATTATATTTGAACAAAAGCAAGTCAGTACGTTGCTCTGGAATTAAGTGATTCTCTCAAATGATGGAACCATGCTCTCCAGTCTATATATCTGGTTTTCTTATTCATCTCTCTGATCACAAAGAAACAGATTACATCATTTTTCTCTGCAAACTCCCAACCTCAGGCTTCTCTCTCTGGAAGGGTAACTGACTGAAAATATTACCTGGAAATTCCTGATGAGTTGAAAGCAAACAAAGCTCTACATTATGTCAATGAAATGCAAACTTTAACCATACCTTTGAAAGATCTGAGTCAGGTTTAGCAGTCATATAGATCACCTACTCATGTACTCCTGCAACAGTGAAATGCTCGGTCTCTGACTCCATCCTGTTCAAGCCTGTGTTGTTTCCAAGGCCTTCAGGCTAATAGTTTCTGCTTTAGACATACTAATCATTAGAGGAGTTCTGCTTGGAGCTTGAGTTTTTACAAAAACAGCTCCTTCTATTTCCCCTTCCCTTGAAGTAAAAGGAGCCTGAACTCTGTGTTTTCTTAAGATGGATTTGAGGAACCATTAGGACTCCCATCTTCTCAGCTGGTGCCTTCTTGATCATACTCCAAATTCTGACATTTTGAGTTTTGGCCTTTCAAAGCGTTGGGCACACAGACTTTGGACCGGTAACACTCCTATATAGAATCTGTGGAAACATGTCCTGGAAATTGCAGTATTCATCCAATGAATTGATTTACATCTATTGTACAGCTAAGAATGGAAAGCAACAGCAAAACAATCTAAAATACAAATAAGTCTATATAACTTGTAAATTTGGCTACATAATTGCACGACACTTTTTTTAATCACCCTCAAAAGAAAATATGTAATTTATTTAAAAATAAATAAAACTCCATATTATATATACAAAAAAAAGAAAACAGTAATGAGAGAAATATAGATGCACTCAAATGTTTGTCTAAAAATTATGAAGACACAAAAGATACTATTTAGCTCTGCCTCTGACTAGTAAAGAAACTAAAAGTCTTTTTTAAAATCTACATGGACCAACAACACATGAAAAGATGCTCAATATCACTGGCCATTAGGGAAATGCAAATCAAAACCACAAATGAAGTACCAATGCACTCCCAGTAGGATGGCTATAATAAAAAAGATAGTATTACTAAGGATGTGGAGAAATTAGGACTCTCATAGATTGCTGGTGGGAATGTAAAATGAAATGGTACAACCACCTTAGAAAAGTTTGGCAGGTCCTCAATAATTCCACTCGTATGTGTGTGTGTGTGTGTAAGTATCTAAGAGAAATGTAAAATAAGTCCATGCAAAATCTAGTAACCAAATGTCTGTTGCATTATTCATAATATTCAATAGTGGATGCAATGTAAATGTCCATTAATAAATAGATGAATAAATAAAATGTAGCATATCCATTAAGTGAATATTATTTAACCATAAAAAGGAATGAAGTACTAATATGTGTTACAACATAAAGCAACCTGAAAACAACATGCCAAATAAAGGAAGCCAGTTGTAAAAAAGACTGTATATTATATGATTCTACTCATATAAATGGTCCAGAATAAGAAAATCTGTAGTGACAAAAATTAAATCATTGATACCTAGAATTGGGGTAGAAGGAAGTGAGTGATCACCAATATGTACAACGATTCTTTGGGGGGAGGGTGATGAAAAGATTGGGGCATCAGTTACGATGGTTACACAAATGGGACTATGCCAGAAGGCCAAAAATCATCAAAATGTACACAATCTATAAATAAATTACATGAAATGTGACCTATAGCTCAAAAAAGCTATTAATTTTTTAAAAAGAATGAGGTAGAAAGTACAATGGGAGGTTTCTGGGGTACTTGTAATATTATTTCTTCATCCAATTATTGGTTACACTGTGTGTTCACACTGTAATGATTAACTGAGTTGCAAACTTACAAGATGTGCATGATTCTACACATATATCTCAAATAAAGGTTTTTAAGAATAACCAGACTTATAAATACTGACTTGGAAAGAGATCCAGAAACAAAGTGGGGAAAAAAGCAAGTTTCAAAGCAATATATAATATGGGCACACTTTTAATAAATTTATGCACATGTACACACACACATCCCTATATATGCAGAGTACACATAGCAACCTGTTCTCACTGATCCCTTAAGAATTCAAATAAAGGGACTTTTCTCTGATACATATTTCTGAAATGTTTGAATTTTTGTAATGAGAAGTTGTACAGTTTTTTTTTTTTTTAATGTAAGGCAGATTTCAACTTTCTTTAAAAAATCTATTTCACCCACCTCCCCCAAATGAGTAAAAATAGAGTGAACTAAGAAAAAAATAGAACTAACTAGTTACTGCTCCTACTCCCCCAAAAATTAATATTCCATGATACCAAAATCCTGTTATCAAGGATGGCAAAAGAAAGTAAAGTTACAGGTCTTCTCTCATGAATATAGGAGGGTATCAAAGCCCTGCATACTAACAAATCTGCCCAGTACTATGAGGTTTCTTCCAGGAGCTTAGGGTTAATTCCTTACTGAAAATTGATTAATGTAATTCAGCACATACACGGGTCACAAGAAATTATCTCTAAGGGTAGGTAACCATGTTTAAAGGCACTTAACAAACATCCTTTCTTTTTAAAAATGCTTAATAAATAAAAACGCTTCTTTAACTTGTTAGGTTTGAGACCAAGGCAACCGTACAACCGTGAAGCACACCTGAGACAGCCTCATTAGACTTGAGTATACGGCATGGTTCTGACTGTGACTATCTAGCAACGAGATACCAAAGAAAAATAACAGGGTCAGGGGTGGGACAAAACAAATGTAAAAAAAAAAAAAAAAGAAAAGAAAAGAAAGAAAGAAAAATAACAGAGAAAAACATTGAAAAGAAGTCTAAATAACCAAAAATTGTCTAACTGGGAAGGCCTGCCAAAAAAATCCATGTCATATTATTAAAACAAGAAAGCTCAGGAAATAGGCAATTTGTAAATAAATATATAAAAATCAACAAGTTTTCCTAACATTGACAAAACACAAAAGCATGATTAAAAAACAAACACACTAATGCCCTGGCTTGGTGTGGTTCAGTGGGTTGAGCACCTGCCTACGAACAAAAAGATCACCAGTTCAATTCCTGTTCAGGACACATGCCTGGGTTCCAGGTCTGCTCCTTGGTTGGGGTTATGAGAGAGGCAACCAAGATGCAACCAATGTTTCTATCAAACATCAACGTTTCTTTCGCCCTGGCTGGTGGCTCAGTGGATAAGGCACCAGCCTGTGAACCTAAAGGTCACTGGTTCAATTGCCAGCCAGGGCACATAACCAGGTTGCAAGCCCGGTCTCCAGCCAGGTCGCCAGCTGGAGGCAAGTGAAAGGCAACCAACCATACATTGATGTTTCCCTCTCTCTCTCTCTCTCTCTGCCTCTCTCCCTCACCCTCTCTCTAAAAATAATAAATAAAATATTTTTTTAAAAAATCAATGTTTCTCTCCCTCTCTCACTCCCTTGTTCTCTTAAAAAATTAAATCTTAAAAAATATTTTTTTCTAGAGGGGAAAGGAGAGAGGAAGAGAAGGAGAGAGGAAGAGAAGGAGAGAGACATCAATGTATGTTTGCCTTTCACCTGCCTCCATCTACAGACCTGGCTGGATACCTGGCTTGCAATCTGGTTATGTGCCCTGGCTAGGGATTGAACCAGTGACCTTTGGGTTCACAGGCCGGCACCTTATCCACTGTGCTACCAGCCAGGGCCTTAAAATTTTTTTAAGTTTAAAAAAGATACCCCATTGTCAAAAATAAGATTGTAAAATACTATGGAATAACAAATGTTAATTGAACCACAAAACTTCATTAAGGCATATACTACAGCACATTAAAAAAAAAAAAAAAAAACAGAAACAAGTCACGTTGAAACATGAAAAGACAGTATGAAGAGATCAACATAATAAACTTAATGCATTTCCAACGAGCGTTGCAGTCTTTTTTGGTGGTGGTTGTTTATAATTCGGACAAAAACTTTTAAAAATGTTATCTAGAATTGGGGGAGAGGGGGTATATGATAAAAGCCAAGTCTTTTTCAAAATAAGAAAACTACAAGGATTTGTCCTACCAAGCATTTATCTGTATATAACTATAATAAATAAAACATGTAATGTTGGTGCCAAAACAGAGACAGATCAATAGAACAAAACAGAATATAAAACAGATCTAAGCACTAATGGAAAGTCAGTACATAATTTAAAATGTCATGTTATATATATATATTTATGTACATATGTGTATATATATATATGGAATTGGTTAATTTGTGGTAATCAAATACAATGGAACACTGCACAGCCATAAAGATGAGGTGGATTACACTGATGTAGAAATAAAATATAGTAAGAATGTGACAAAAAGTTACAGAAAGGAAGTACAATATAATCCCCTATTATGTTGAACATACACACTTATTTGACAGCCACTGTATATAGTGAAAATATCTGGAAGGATGCACCATACTAAAATAGTACTGTCACTACCTGTAGGATTATAACAGAGAGGAGTAAGAATGAGAGTACACCAGTCAGGATCCCAATAATATAGAGATGGCAAATTAAAATTAGAATACTCTGAAGGTTTAGTTATAAACAAAATAATGACAAAGTTGGGAGGTGAGCTCTACAGATACCCCAGGGGATGGAAGAGAAATGAGACTAGCAATAGGAGAACAGCAATCACTCAGGCCCCTCAGAAAGACTGGAGACAAAGATACCAGACCCCAGACAATAGAATGCAGGCTCCCCCAAGAGGAGAGGGGATAAATAGTCTTACTTCATTCTCCTTCCCTTCAATCTCTTCTTATGGCTGAGCACTAGAAATCAGAGGCTCTTGGCAGCACTTTCCCTGGGGGCAAAGAGCCAGATAGACCGGGTGGAAGATAGATCTGGAGAAGTACACAGAGGATCTGGCACGGGTTTCTTTAATCTTTATTTGTTTTTAATTGTTCCATTTAGGGGAGATTTTAAATTTTCATTTAGTTTTTAATTTTTATTTATAGATTTTAGAGTAGGGAGATAGGGAAAGAAACGTTGATTTGTGGTCCACTTATTTATGCATTCATTTTATTAGTTGATTCTTGCATGTACCCTAAGTAGGGATTGAACCAGCAACCCTGGAGTACAGGGATGACAATCTAACCAACTAAGTTACATGGCCAGGGCCTCTTTTATCTTTTTATAATTTTAATCACATAAATACAATCTTTTCATTAAAACTTTACATAAAAAACTAAAATTCCACCCTCCATAACCCTGAATCTTTCTCCAGAAGTAATCACCTTTATTAGCATTCTGGTGAGGTTTGTGATTTTGTTCTAGACAGAAACATATACTCACCACAATAAAACACAGGGGACTGTTTGAGTTATCATTCACTTAACAAGAACAGTATTAATTATTCTATTACTTTCTGCAAACTCTTCTCTCTTTTTTTTTTGCCATTTTCAGTCCAGATATAAATTAATGCTTAAGAAACTGAGACGGATGGTTTGATATTTTGGGAGCCAATAACACTGGGAAAAGTCAGTGTTATTGGCTTCCAAAATATATCCCCACCCCTAAGCTGCATTACCATTACCTAGGAATTTGTTTGAAATACAAAATATCAAGCCCCACCCCATGGAAGGGAATCAAAAGCTCAGGAAGTAAAGCCTAGTCATCTTTTAACCAGCCCTCAAGAATTGACTATTACTGAGAGCTACTACTCCACCAATATCACTACAGTGCTCCTGCTAGGAATCTGCATTTTAATGAATCCCCAGGTGATGAGCAAGTAAATTAAACTTTGAGAAGTACTGGTTGACCTCAGGGCCATAAACCTAACCCCAATCCATATTACCTGCACCCATCCACACACAGTATCTATGAGTGGTTTCTGGGGCTGAGAAGGGAAGAGGCCAGCAGAAAGACCAGTGGTTTTTAATCTCTTTTAACTTGCATCTATCACTCCTATGGGAGAAACATCATCACTGCATGCCCTAGTTAGGCACGGCATATTACCAGCCTCATATTTTGTGTGTGACAGATAGCACAAAACTACCATTAAACCACCTTGGTAGGCACGAGCCTGTGAACCCAAAGGTCGCTGGTTCTACTCCCCAGTCAGGGCACATAACCAGGTTGCAAGGCAGGTCTCCAGCCAGCTCTGTAGCTGGAGGCAGGTAAAAGGCAACCATACACTGATGTTTCTCTTTCTTCCTTCCCCCTGCCCTTCTCTGTAAAGATAATAAATAAAATCTTAAAAAAAAAGAAACCACCTTGGATATTCATTGCTCTTAGATGTCAATATTGTATCGTAAGTTTTCATTTTTAAAATAAGTGAATTTCAATTTTAACTCCAGTTATAATAAAATTTGATACAACTAGTTAACTTGTTTCTATCACTAATATTGTAATGAAGACCCATCCTTTTATTTATTTTTCATTTAATTCAATTGGGGTGACATTGGTTAACAAAACCATAAAGGTCTCAAGTGTACAACTCAACAACGTATCATCTGCATACTGCATTGTGTACTCACCACCCAAAGTCAAGTCTCTCTCTTTACCAATTATTCCCCCTTTGCCCTCTTTCACCTCCTCCCACCCCCTTTTCCCTCTGGCAATCACCATCATTTTAAAACAAACCATATACCTTTTCTGTTCATGAATACCTTTAGCAACACCTACAAGTGTAGCTATCCTCCATTTCCATGCTGCATAAGCATCCACACAGCATATCGGGAGGGAAAATGTCATCAGAATTCAACCTTCAGCCCTTACTGGAGTGGCTCAGGGGAATGGGCATTGTTCTGCAAACTGAAAGGTTGCAGGTTCAAGTCCCAGTCAGAGCACATGCCTGGAGTGCAGGACAGGACCTTGGTTGGTAGTGCGTGTGAGAGGCAATGGTGGATTCGCTTACACACTGATGTTTCTCTTCCTTTCCCCCTCCCCCTCTCTAAAAAAAACTTTTAAAAATAAAACCTTTATTTAAAAAAAATTTTCACCTTTAACTTCCTGCTCCCTCCCTCGAAGGCTCAAATATGTTCTTATATATTTTGAAAGATTTGATTTATTTTAGAGATGGGAGGAGAGGAAAAAAGAGAGAGAGAAGCATCATCGGTTGTCTCCTGCAGGTGCCACAAACAGGGACCATGCCTGCAACCCAGGCATATGTCCTTACAGGGAATCGATTATGGACCTCTCTCTGGGTAGGACCAAGCCCAACCAACTTAGCCACCAGTCAGCGCTCAGAGATTTTATTTAAATCCTGCTAGTTAAGGCACTGGCCTCAGCCTCTCCCTTTTACTCTCCTCTCATTTTTCTTCACTCACTCTCAGGTCTGTCCTGAAGTCAACTGCAAACATGTTGAACTTTCTCAGGAAATCTGCCATGGGAACAACATACATACATGAGAATCATACATACAGTCTCACTGCTCACTCCAACGTGACTCAGCCTAACACAACAATCTGCCTGAGAATCATACATACAGTCTCACTGCTCACTCCAACGTGACTCAGCCTAACACAACAATCTGCTTTACTAAGGCACTTCCAGTTTCACTTCTAGTTCCTACCAAGCTTACGCCATGTCCCAGTGCAACAGCCCTCCCCCGCCCCTCTGAGCTTTCCTGACCCAGGAAATAGGGCAGCCAAGCCTATGGGGCCCATACCCAAATTGACTAGCCTCTGCAGTCTTAAGGCAATATTGGAATCAAAATTTCTAAAGCCCCTTTTCAATTTGATTAACTTCTTACATAGAAACAAAGAGTATTTTAATCACGCCTTAAATTTGAGCCCTGGGTTTTTAATTACACGGCATCAGAAAAAAAATAAATAACTATTTTATCCAACTATTTTATTTTGAAAGGAAACATGTTTGCATTTCAAATATGTTACTAAAAAACATCAGTACTGTAAAACTCATTTGATTTCTATCTCCACCTCATAGAACTGTTAAAATCTTTAGTCAATTAAGACATTCATTTTTTAAAAGATATTGTTCTACCAAAAAGTTACTCATAATATGTGTAATATTATCTAAACCTTCTAGACTCAAATTATGACATTAGCTTTGACCTCAACAAAGAAATTTACTTCATGAGTTGCACACAAATTAATTTTAATAAGACAAACATTTTGTTTGTTGCCTTTGTTAGATTTTGGGGGGTTTTAAGATTTTATTTTTTATTTTTAGAGAGAGGGGAAGGGAGAGAAGCAGAGAGGGAGGGAGACATTAATGTATGGTTGCCTTTCACCTGCCTCCAGCTAGGACTTGACCAGAGACCTGACTTGCAACCTGGTTATGTGCCCTGGCTGGGAATCGAACCAGTGACCTTTGGGCTTGCAGGCCAGCACCTTATCCACTATGCCACCAGCCAGGGCTGGGTTAATTTTTTAAAGCACACAGTGGTAGCTTTTATTTAAAGTTCAAAAATACCATGAAATTCTAACTTTTCAACAATATATACAAATTTTTAAATAGAAACATTAAATAATTAAATCACAAGAGTTCATGACTTGCCCCAGCTGGTGTGGCTCAGTGGACTGAATGCCAGCCTGCAAACCTAGAGGTAGCAGGTTCAATTCCCAACCAGGCCCCCAGTTAGGGGCAAAAAAGAGACAATTGATCTGTGTCTCTCTTGCACATTGATGTTTCTTTCTCTCCCTCCCTTCCCCTCTCTTTAAAAGTAAATATATAAAATCTTTAAAATAAAACTTTAAGAATTCATGACTCATATTGTTGATATAAAGCAAAGATAGTCAATAATAATGTCTTCTATTACAGCCCCAAAATATATTCTAACTTTAGATAAGTTCTAAGGCTAAAGTTCTCAAACTCAAGTAAACAGACAGAAATGCCTCAATTATCTAAAGTAATCAGTTTCTTCGGTTTTATTTATTTGGGGGGGCATCCATGTGTGAGATACATTGATTAGTTGTCCCTTGCTCATTCCCATCTGGGGATTTGGCCTGTAACCCAGGCATGTACCTTGATTGGGAATCGAACTGGTGACCTTTCGGTTCAAAGGTCAGTGCTCAATCAATCCACTGAGCCACGTTGGTCAGGGTTAAATTAACCAGTTTTTATCCTGCCTGAATAAAAAGAATGTCTCTCTCCTATGAATTAATTCCATATTGCTCAGTAAATTGAAAAATGGTGAACTCTTTTTTCCTTTCCAGATATCCATACGCAAAGTAGGAGAAAAACACTAAACTGGCAGACTCAACTCAAAAATAGGCTATATTCCAAAAGTCTATAAATACATACTATTTTAACCTTAGAATCCCATTATGACATAGAACATTTTTTTTAATGAATGGCCCACGAATGCCTATTAAGCCTATAATATAGATGAAATAATATTAGAAACACCATCTATAACTGCTTATGAGAAAATTTACTCAATCTCATGATTCCAACTTTAGGCTATAATTAACGAGACACAATTATTAACAAGTATTCCAACCAACTTTGAAGTATGAAGTTCATCTGAGAACCGCTATGCCACATTATTTTCTCAAATATTATCTATGAAGCCTGAAATGTTCATATTCTATGAAATAATAAAAGGATATGTTTATGCTTTAGCTTGTGACAACTCATTTTACTCTAGAAATTAAGGCTAGAAAGAATTCTAACATCCATTCTTGTACTGATTTAGTAGTGGAGGAGGTATGCATATCCACAAAAAGGTAGGATTCATAAGTTCCTCTAAGCAGTGTCAAATTTCTTCTTGAGAAGTCCTGTCTCTTCGTTAAGTGCCCCAACAAGCACTCAGTTAAGACTCCAACATTCAGAATCATAGAACATGGGAGATTTTCTAGGAAGGAATTTAAATCCAGACCTAAAGTGAACCCACTTCAATACAGATACTCCTATTCCCTTTGTGGAAAGGTAATGAAGGATTTAAAAAAAAAAAAAAAGAAAAAAAATTATGGGCCCTGGCTGGTGGCTAAGGTGGATAAGTTACCGGCCTGCGAACCCGAAGGTCGCTGGTTCAATTCCCAGCCAGGGCACATAACCAGGTTGCAAGCCAGGTATCCGGCCAGGTCCCTAGCTGGAGGCAGGTTAAAGGCAACCAAACATTGATGTCTCTCTCCCTCTCTCTTTATCCCTCTCTCTAAAAATAATAAAGTCTTTAAAAATAATAAATGTTTTTAAGAATTAAAAAAGGAACCAATTAAATAACCTTAACAGGATAATTCAGAACTTAAAAAAAAAAAAGCACATTTCACAGGAAGAGCAAAGGTAAAACTAAACACTAAACATACTCTTCAGTAGCTAAACCACTGCTCACTTTTATGCCATTCTTTTGTTACCAAAATTAACTGCTACATTTGCTTAGACTATCCAAAGTGAGATGTAGTAAAATAAAGCATGATGGCTAAAAATACAGATTCTAGAACAAGACAACTTGGGTTCACATCCCAGATAATACTCTTAATAGCTGCATCATCTCTAGCAAGTTATTTAACCTCTCTGTGCTCCAGTCTCATTTGCACAATAAGGATAATAATAGCATCAACTCAGAGTATTGTGAAAATTAAATGAATCCAGGTAAAGCACTTAGAACAGGACTTTGCACACAGTAAGCACATAATAAGTAACCACTATTTGCGACACACTAAAAAACAAGCAGGACTTAGAAAAACTACAGGAGGACAAAGAAACACAGGTGAAAAAGTGATACACATTCAGACAACAGGAAATGCTATTTCCCTGGAGAATAATACTCATGAGGAGGAACAGTAGAGAGTAGAACAATGAAGACCTAGTTGTATAGGCGAATGACAGACCAAATGTTTCTTTTATTTAGGAAGTAACCACTTTAATTTGTGATCTGATTAGATCTGCACTTTAGCAGTGTTAAATCATATCACTACCATGAATGCAATGGTGACATCCTCTGTCCTCTTGTGAAGAGTTAACAGATCCCAAAATACATCTGTTCTGCTATCACTGTCAGAATTGGTAGTCTATCACTGAACTGTTACATGTGTAAATCATACCTGGAATATTCACAATGCATGGTACCTAGTAGGCACTCAATAAATGTTTTATCATTTAGTAGCTACCAGAGAACAGTGAAAAAAAAAAAAGTAACAGGTTACTCCCCAAAGCAAATACATATTATAAACAAAGCAAATGAAGTTGCCAAATAAGTTTATTATTACACTAAAATATAAGTCACTGCTAATCAATATACTTGCCTAAAATAGTGAGTGTGGGTTGGTGGAGATCAACTTTACTTTTCATTTAAAGCAGATAAAATGTGTCTTTGTGCATTTTGTTTTTCATATAATACAATAGCTTATTCCTGATTAGGTCAACTTGCTCCGTCAATGAAAGAGTGAAAACTGGCCAGGTCAATTTTAAGGCTGATTCTTATATATTTTCAAATGTCATAAACTTTGGCTATCAAATTGGCAGTCTTTTCAAAGGATTACCTGGGCATATCTTTGTAATAAACCACCCAGTAGTTTTCTGTTAAGATAAATTTAAGGTGGATTTTCTCAAAATATCTGCATTCCCACATCCACAGTAGGATTACTCACAATGGCTAAGACAGGGAAACAGCTTAAGTGTCTGACAGATGACTGAATAAAAAAGATTCGGGCCCTAGCTGGTAGCACAGTGGATAAGGCACAGGCCTGTGAACCCAAAGGTGACTGGTTTGATTCCCAGCCAGGGCACATAACCAGGTTGCAAACCAGGTCTCCAGCCAGGTCTGTAGCTGAAGGCAGGTGAAAGGCAACCATACGTTGATGTTTCTCTCCCTTTCTTTCTCCCTCCCTGCCCCTCTCTCTAAAAATAATAAATAAAATCTTTTAAAAAAATTTAAAAAGATGTGGTATATACATACCATGAAATATTATTCAGCCATGAGAAATAAAATTCTGCCATCTGTGACAACATGGATGAGACTGGAGGACAAAATGCTAAGGAAAATAAGCCAAACAAAGACAAATACCATATGATCTCACTTATATGTGAAATTAAAAAAAAAAAAAAAAAGTAATTCCAAAGGCAAAATTCATAGAAACAGAGTAAAAGGGTGGTTACCCAGGCCTAGGGAATGAGAGACATTAGGAAATGTTAATCAAAGGATACAAGTTTTCAGTTACAAGTTGAGTAAGTTCTGAGACTGTATAGCATTGTTACTGCAGTTAATTATACTGTCTTGTTTCCTTGAAATTTGCTATGAAATTAGATCTTAAGCATTCTCACCAAAAAATAACATAACCATGTGAGGTGATGGATGTATTAACATCATTTCACAAATACACATACAAATCATTAAGTATATACAATTTTGTCAATAAAAAGGGTAAATGTCCTCAAAATCATGCTATACAATAAAAATAAAACGTCTGGAGCAGGCCTGCAAACCCAAAGGCCGCTGGTTTGATTCGCAGCCAGGGCACATAACCAGGTTGCAAGCCAGGCCCCCAGCCAGGTCCGTACTGGAGGCAGGTGAAAGGCAAACCATACATTGATGTTTCTCTCCCTCTCTCCCTTCCCCTCTCTCTGAAAAATAATAAAATAAAATCTTTATAAAATGAAAATAAAAAAAGTTAATACAAATAAAAATAAAAGGTCCAGCTCCTGCCCTGATTCCAACAAGTAACCAAGGTCAGCTCACAGCAGCTACAGGTTTCCATGTAGTACACATGCTCTACCTGGCAGCATCACTCACCACAAGTGTCAGTGCTAATTACAACAAAAAGGGCCCCTCTTCCCCTTCACCTTCAGCGAGGGGGATTAGAGTACACTCATAAAATTTAAAGATAACCTTTGCGGTCAATTGTTTGGCACATTTCTTTTTAAAAAATAGTTTGAGACACTAGTTAAAGTATTATAGTAATAGTGAATTTTAACATTGTAAGAAAAAAAAGTGTTCACTAAAAGAATACCAACAGAGCTTGGAAGCACATCATGACATAGGATGACTGATGTAAGAGTTTATATACCCAGATTGATTTTTTTTCCCTAATGGTAGTAGGGGAAATCAGTTTACCAAATATGTCAGTGCTTACTTTGAGAAACTTAAAACACATATACACAAACATACAGATTAGTAAGAGCACCCATGCATAACAAGCTATATATAGCATATGGCTTTCTTGAGCAATCATTCTGGCAACACAATAAAAAACAAAAGTAGGCCCAGATTTCTACATACCTTCTTCTAACATATTTTTAAAGTGTAGTACAATTCGCCCTGGTTGGTGTGGCTCAGTAGATTGACACTGGCCTGCAAACCCAAAGGTCGCTGGTTCAATTCCCAGACAGGGCACATAACCAGGTTGCAAGCCAGGTCTCCAGCCAGGTCCGTAGCTGGAGGCCGGTGAAAGGCAACCATACATTGATGTCTCTCTCCTTCTCTGCCTCTCTCCCTTCCCCTCTATCTAAAAATAATAAATAAAATATTTAAAAATAATTTAAAAAAAGGAAAAGTGTTCTAGCTGTCTTGTGCTTTTTAAAGCTGGCAAGTATTAGAATTTAAAACCCTGAAATGAATTCACTTAAAGATGTTCCCGTCAGCATTACCAACAGCGCTCCATTATCCACTTTGGTACTGTCTCCAGATGATTTTTAATCCCTGCCTGACTTCTCCTTACCAACAAGTACTTGGATACCATCTCTACCCTGCCTGCCCCCATTACTTAGTTGTGCTTAGGGAATTATAATTACAGTGATCCCGCCTTTAGAACATCCTCAGAGCACAAAGCCTCTTTGTATGATTAGGGATGAGGGGGGCGCCTTCCAGGCTCCACAGCAAAGGGTGGTGGCAATACAGGCAGCAATGAAGGAAGGGGAGCTGGAACCACTATGGTGGCCCTTAGGTCTGGCTCAATATTGTTTGAGGGGTTTTAATTGCTGGGTGCCCAGCCAAAAGGTTCTGCAACGCCTCTGTACCCTTCCCATGGGGGGAGCAGGGGATGGGGCCTGTCCTGACAGCTGACAGATCATCACCAAGTCCAGAAGGTCAGGAAGCAAAAGGAAGCATTAAAAAAAAAAAAAAAAAAAAAAAGGGGGGTGGCGGGTCGGGGGAGAAAAGCCAACAGCTAAAGATTACGCCTCTGTACTGTTCTGAGGACCTCAGGTAATAATGACATATCTACCAATGAAGACAATCACTCTAGTGAATTAATGGTTAGTATTGGTATTATTGGTATCTAGTAGGTGCTCAAATATGTATATATTGAGGTGGGGACAAAAAAATCTCCATAGAAAAACAAATTTAAAATTATTTTTTTGCCCTGGCTGGTAGCACAGTGGATAAGGCGCTGACCTGCAAAACCAAAGGTTGCTGGTTCGATTCCCAGCCAGGGCACATAATCAGGTTGCAAGCCAGGCCTCCAGCCAGGTCTGTAGCTGGAAGCAGGTGAAAGGCAACCATACATTGATATCTCTCTCCCTCTCTGCCTTTCTCCCTTCCCCTCACTCTAAAAGTAATAAATGAAATCTTTAAAAAATAATAAAAGTTTTTTAATTAAAAAAAAAATTTTAACCCTCATTCAAGGATATGTTTATTGATTTTAAAGAGAAGGGAGGACGGTGGGGAACATGGATGTGAGAGAAACATTGATCATCAGCCTCCCCTACGTGCCTAGACTGGGTATCCACGTGTCCTGGTGGAGGATCAAATGGCAACCTTTTGATGTCCAGGACTCCACTTCAACCAACTGAGCCACCCAGGCAGGGTTCCATTATTTAAAAATAAGCTACCTTCAAAGCCAAATAAAAAATATTTTTTGTTAATTAAGACAGTCCCAACTACTCTTTGCAAAAGTGATTATCAAATGAAAAGTGATCATTTTACTTAGCTTATCCTCCTACTTCTAGTCTAGTCTTCAAAATTGCTCATTTTCTCACTTTTGACAATAAAACCAGTTTCCACTGAGAACACCATCTGCAGACACTGAAATCAAAGGTGCTAAAGCAGAACTGACACAGACAGGTAACTTTCAACTCAAGGATCATCCACAGAGCACTACAAAACATTTACTGCTTCATTGCTTGCTACTCTCTCTTCCAATATAGGTATTTCTTCCTCTTACCACTTCCCTCTATTTTTCAAGAGGGCCAAATGATTATATAGTAAAACTCACAATCTCTCCCTTATTTTTACACATTTTTTTCACAAAACCAGACGAAGCAGTGATAGCTTTCCATATCATGACTAGAGGAAGCTATGATAAACCCCAATATAATCACATCATTCTCCTCCACCTGCCCAACGTCACTCCAGTTAACTATTCTAAGCAGTCCCTAGAATAGCACTAATTACTATTTAAGCAGAACAGGAAAAAAAAACTGAAACTGTTTCAGGTGAGGCTTATAGGTGAGAACTGTTTATTCTCATTGTATGGGCATAAGACTATTTTTGTTAAGCCTTTTGTTGTTGTTATTGTTTTATTTACATACATTTTATTTTAAAAATTCCCTCAAGACAGCAGCAAAAAAAAAAAAAAAGCACACTGAAACTCTCAATCCATCATCCTCAATCATGTTTTAAAATAATAAAAGACAATAGAAATCACTTCAAATGCACCTCTCCCTTGAGCCTGCAGAACAGCACTCTTCCATGACAACTGCTATGAAAAACACTGCCATTATTTGCAAAAGCAGTAGGAAGTCCAGTCTTGTCCTTGGTTCAGCACTCCCCACCTCCCCAAGAAAAGATGAAACAGCAGGAAGCATAAACAACCACTTAGTGGAAAATACAAATGGGTAAATATTTTTTTTAATTGGCTTTAAAAAGCCTCAGGTATCAAGAAATTCAGAAATGCTAGTGTAGGATGAAATGGAAAAAGCAAAACTGTATTTTTCCCTCAGAGCGAACACTGTAAGAATGCAAGAGCATATGTGGCATATAGCTACTTTCCTTCACTTATCAGATGCTTTGTCTTTTTAATGATTTCTCTCTCATTCTGTCTTTCCATAAATAATGTTATTTTCTAAGTAGTTTATTTTAGACATCTTTCTCCAGCCCCATAATAAATTTTACAATGTTAAGGTGAACTCTTTAGTTCAACTGAAAATGATAATAGAAAGCCAGGGGTGGTAGGTCCTTTCCCATGGCAAGTTCACATGGAAAACTTTTGAGCCTCAGGCTCAGGACCAATCAACCCTCACGAGCCCATGGTAAGTATGAGTGGCACAGTTACAAGTGAACCAACAACTCCAAAGCTACAGGGCCATAAAGGACCTTTGTGAAAATTAAAAAAGGGTACCCCTCTCCCTGAGAGGATGCAGTTGCATATGAGGTGTTCATATTGCTAAGTGGAACACAGACTGGATTTCCACTCCCACTTGCCACCCAAAACCAGGTGCCCAAGTGCTGGGCAAAATCTACATAACCCTGCACAGCAGGCCTGCAAAACTGTATCTGGGGCAACACTGCACCTCTAAAGTAAGTTTTCAGCAAAAAAAAAGTCTGGCAGAGAAGGAAAACTAGCAAATTTGGGAGAAAGGAAACTCTTCCCTCTGGAGACACAATTCAGTTGTTTCCTAAAGCCCCTTTAACTAGATTCAAATAGCTCAACTTCAGCTGCACATCATAAACTCAAACATCATGCCTTTCCCTCAGATGACAGTGATGATATACATTTACCGTTGGGGGTTCACTTCTGATAAATCTGCCAGTTTTCTTTCTCTATTAGGCTCTTTTTTGCTCCTTCTATCCTAACAATAAGACCACATATTGTGATACATGTGGTTCAAGTTTGTAAAACCTGCCAAATAAATAGCCTGGTGAGTGGCTGGCCCCTTGGCTACCTGCGTGAAAATAAAAGAAAAAGACAACCTGGAATATGAAGGGCTTAACATTCGATGACTTCCATTCCTTTCATTATTTTATGCCCTAAAAAAGAACGAAGTAATCACATTAGTCCAAATTAGTCCCAGTCATGCAGGAGGAGCACTAGAGGTCAGCCGGGGGCTAGGCTGGGACAAAGCTTGATGAAGCTCCAAAATCAAAAGGCAGTGGATCTCAAACTTTGGCATCAGAATCTACTGGAACCTTTCAGAATTAGATTCCTGGGTCCACCCCACCCCCAACATTTGATAAATCAAAATGTTGTGAGCAGTTATACTTTAACAAAGCTTAAACTGCTGACCTAGGTACACTAGAAAGTTTAAAAACACTGGGAAATCGTCTGCACCTATCAATCAGCAGTTCCAAAATAAAAGTTATCCATCGCAAAACTTGGCTTTTCAGGTCAGAAGCAAGTAACAAAAGACTCACCCGCCTGCATGCCTAATAAGCTATACAGGGCTAGAGCCTGGGGTTAGTTTCATTATGGGACAAAAACCTTACGCTCATTAACAAGAACATTTTTTGCCTTGTGAAAAATATTTCACACATCTGAAAATATTTAATATAACAAATATCTCTGTTCCCTACACCCAAGATAAGCAAATATTAATTTGCAATTATTTGAGTTAGGTTTTTTCAGTAATAGAGTATTACAGCTATAAAGCCTTCTGTGTACCCCTGTCCAATCCCATTCCCCATCTTCTCTTTCCAGAGATAAACACTACTTTGAATTTGGTGTTATTACCATGCATGTTTTTATACTTTCACTTCTCACATACACAGCTCCAAACAATATTATTTTGCATGTTTTCAGATTTTATATGGAAACATTCTGTAACAACTTTGTTACTTGCTCCCCCACCTGATGTTTGTGAGATTCATCATTTTAATGCATGTGGCTGTAGTCTAGTTTCCACAGTGCTATAATATTCAATTGTGTGGGACTATCAATCAATTGATGTGTTTTCTTGTTGGTGGATATATAAGCTACAATGAGAATTCTTGTACTTCTTTTGTACTTACTTTCATGGACAACGGTTCAAGGACTTCTTAATATACCAGAAAGGAAATGGACATTTTGGATAAATAGATACTTTGCCTTCAACTAGGCTTCACTCACTGTTAACTCTCCAAGGTGGTTCTGTCCGTTTACATTCCCACTAGCAGTATTGAAAGTTAATTTCCCCACAACCTTACTAACACTTTACTACCACAACATTTAAGTTTTGCCAATCTGACTGCCCTGAAATGGCATCTCACTGTTGTTTTAATTTGCATTTCCCTAATTGCAGGTTTTTGACAAGTAAATTTTTATGCTATTTTATATAACTGCCAAATACATGCTTCTCACAGGGTTTTTAGAAAAATCTAACTCAGCTTATCGGAATAGGGACAGTTCCTGCCAACAGCCACCACAGCTGGAAACCTGAGGTGCATGAGGGCCACAAGAAAACAGCTGCTTAAACAAGGAATCTTCTTGGACAAAGGGCCCTAATGAATGCATTTTCCAATTAGTCTTCCCTTCCCTCTTTTGTCAAGCTTTACTTCCAAGACACTACTATGGGCCTGCAATCTTAGGGCTGGGGAAAAGAATGGAGTGGAGGAGTGTGAAAGCTAAAAACATTTACATAAAAATACAACTGCCTTTACTTAAAGAAATGAAAAGACTGCAGACCAATATCTATTAGTCAACCTTGTAACACCACACCTATCAAACTCATCATGTTTGGTTCCCTGTTTGAAACATCTCAATCTTTTTCTCTAGACTAGACACTTGTCCCCTCCCTTCAGCCACTCTTTCATGTCCCTTTCCCCACAAAGGCTAAATATTATCTTTTTTCCCCATTCAACAGATATTTTCTAACTCCTCAAGAGCCTCTTCATTGCCCCTTAACCCGCTGCACGTTTTCCCTCGCCCACTCCTCCAAACTCCCGAGTCCTCTCCTCCTTCCCTTTCCAAGATGTGTCCACAGTGAAAACAACCCACCTAACCACCCACCCCAAAGAAAAACAGGAATCCTATGCAATCCATGGCCCAGACTGAGTTACACGCCAGGCATGCGGGTGACTTTTCCCAATCCTCCCAGCTGCCTCCCCGCTTCAGGCCCGGGATAGCTCTCTTTCTCCGGGGGCTGAACGAGTTTGACAATCCATACCACTGGACAAAAACGCATTCGGACTTCTGCAGCAGAACTGCCTTCACTAAGGCCATGTATGCACGTCTGCTTTGGCGGCATGAGCGAAACTCGGGCCATTTCGTGGAAAAGACACCTTACGGGAGTCTCCACAAAAGGAGGCTGGCCTCCCTCCTATAAAGTCCGGCTGAATTGGTTTAGTCCGCGCGATAGTGGTTAGGTGGCCTCGCAGAGACCAAACGGTCCCCGCGTTAAGAAGTTTCCGAAGCTCTGACCCACGAACTCAAGAAGCCCTCCTCCCCGAAAGCAAATCAAACACTAGTCTCTCCCTTCGCGGCTCCCCAAATCCGCTCCCTAGGGCACCCCCAGGCCCCCAAAGCGGACCCTGCCACTCCGTCCCACCCGGCAAAAGATCCTTTCTCCTAAACCAGCCGAAAAGCGCCGAGTGGGCGTGCCTGGGATCAGGGCCTAGCGCCCCTTCCTCCGGATCGATCTCTCCCGGTTCTCGCAAGCCAGGGCTCTCGTCCTCCCAGCTCCCCCACCACTGCTTGGGGCCCGCGCCGGCCAGGGTGGCCCTGGGTCCCAGCCAGAATACGGCTCTCAGCGGCTACGTGACCTTGGGCAAGTCACTTCCCTCTGTAAGCCTCAGTTTCCTCCTCCGCCTAGCGGAGACCCAGAGAGGTCCTGCCCTGGCCCCCAGAAGGGTGGGGGCTCCTACCCACCGGGTGGGAAAACGCTTTGTGAGCCGCTCAGCGCGGCAGGGACGCAGGGCTCCCAAGGTCTCCGGGGCTGGACAAAGCTGACCCGGACCGCGCTCCACCCACTCCGCGGGGCCGACTGGCTGGACCACACGCTTTTGCGCCCCCACCCAGGGGACCAACCCACACCCCTCCCGGCCTGGCTCGCTCCTGGACCTCGTACCTGCTCCTGGCGCTCGGCCGCAGGCGCCGCCACCCTGGGCGCTAGCCCGGAGAGGCCCATGGCCCGACGGGCTGAGGCGGCCGGCGACGGCGGGCTCGGGCCGGGGAGGCGGCGGCGGCGGCGGGGGACGCGGGCGGCGCGGGGGCCCGAGCTCTGCGGGGCCCGGCCTGGGAGACGACGACTGAGGCTGGAAGTGCGCGGCGGCCGTGGCTGCTGAGGCGGCGGCCACGGCGGCGGCCGCGCTTCCGCTCATGGCGGGGCCACGGGCAGCGGCTCCGGCTGCGACTGGACTCCGGCGCGGCGGGCGCTGGCTGGGCCCCGGCCGGCAGCAGCAACAGCGACGGTGGCGGAGATGGAGGCGGCTCCCAGCGGGGAGGAGGCGGAGCCGGGAAGCGGCGGCGGCGGCGGCGGAGGGGGCGGGGACACGGGGGGGGCGGGGACGCCGCGCAGCAGCCGCCAATGGGCGGCGTGCTCTTAGGTAAGGGCTCCCCGGGCAGGGTGGCTGCGTCGTGGGGCATCTGCTACAGCCGCTAGAGGAGGCGGAGAAGCCGAGGGCTCCGTGCTTGCAGAGCCCAGCTTTTAGGGATTTCGCCGCCGGCAATCTGCCTACGGGGGGCGGCCATGGGCCTCCCCTGCCTGACGTCCGGTGGCCCAGGCCTGGCTCCGCTGCCGGCTGCCCGCTGCCCTGACGCCGGGGTTCGCGCCGCGAGTTTGCCGGGGGTTCTCCCAGCTACTTGCTGCTAGCGGGCGCGCCCGCCTGCCGGCCTCCCTCCTCTTCCCCACACCATAGCCACAGTCTCCTCCCCATCACTTGCCTGTTTCTTCAAAGTTTTCCCCTTTCAGACACTTAGAAGAGAAACTCTCTCTTCCCTTCTTAGGCTATGCCTCATTGAAAAATCAGTCTCAGCGGATCCAGAGACTAGCAGAGGCAGAACCGACCTAACAGATGCCCTGCCTTCTCTGTATCGAGAGACCCTCCTGGATTATCAGCAGAAGCCAACCCAGCTCAGCTCTGGCCCCTCGCCCCTTTCTCGTACTTGCTCTTCCTTTTCCTTACTTTAAACCCCTTGTTGTTAAGACTTATAAGAAACCATCCAACCCAGCTGGGCCTGCTCTCAAAAGGAGAGGCTGTAAGGTGGGGAAAGGCTTTTGAGCTGTGCTGACAGTTTTCCTATGAAAATTCTGCAGATTCATGACCCCCTTGGCAGCCCTCTTCGTGGATGTGATGTTGGTCACAACCCATTTCCTTTTCACGTTACTCTGACTCTCACATCAAAGCCAAAGAGGAGGCAGAAAAGAAAAGGAAAAAAAAAACAAAAAACAAATCCAACCTTGTGCTAGGAGTGCCTTAAAGTACAGCCACGTGGGTGAGGGTGCAGCTAAACTGCTGACTATATAATTTCAGTAAAGGATTATCCTCAGCCGTTCCCTACATGCAGCCACCAAATGTGCAACCACCAGCGTGGACTGAGCAGAGGGAGAGTAAGCCACAAGTCGACAAGGCACAGTGCTATCGTGGTAGGCTGTCCCCATAAGAGAGAAATTGGATGAATCTTTGGCAACAGACATTTCAAATTCCACCCTGACACTAGGTGCATGATCTTTCCTTTTAATCATATGATCATCAACAATGCTAGGCTATGGGGGATTCAATGATGAAGGTATATAGTCCATGCCTTCAAAGAGGTTACCATCTTCTTGGAGGGTGGTAAATAGATTGGGGGAAAGTGGGCTGGGAAGGCATTAAGATTACAATTGGAACCTAGTATTTCCTGAATCCCATACTTACCTTTCTGGTAACAGAGGAGGCAGGTAACATCTGTATTACTAGTTGTGTCTTTGGTTCCAGCACCCACTGTAAAATGCCATAAACATTCTACAGTGCGGTAAACAGTGGCATTTTTTCTCTTTTGATAGGTCTCAGCAACCTTGAACAAAATCAGTTCTATTTTTACTCCAAAGCTCAAACCCCACTTTCAGCTCTTAACAACTCCAATTTGGTCAGATGCCTTGCCCACCAGCCCTAGACAAAAAGGAGCAAACAAGCAGTTTTATTCAGTAACCAAAGGAGCTCTCTGAAGCTGCCTTGCAGGCCAGGAAGAAATAAGAGACAGCCAAACCAGGCCTGGGCCACCTCATTTTGCCAATTAAGGGATGCAAAAGAAAGAATGGACCACATCCATGTGGGCTGTGACCTTTGGTTCTGAAAATTTCCATCCTTCAGCAATGATCAGGAAGAGATGGGCATGTTGTGTTTAGTAAACCACATGCTTGATAGAGCTGGAGCACAGCCTGGGCGATGAGTGGAGGGAAGAGATTACGCTGGAGAGTTGAGAAAAGACCAAAAGATCTTGAAGATTCTCAAATGTCATGTTGAGGCATTTGAACTTAAACTAAGTAATAAAGGGAATTATTAAAGGAATGACATGAACAGATTGGATTTTGAAACATCGACTGTTGTGTAGGAAATGGAAGGGAACAAAAAGAGAAGCAATAAAACCCGTTAAAAAGCTATTAAGCGATCCCAGAATCCTCTCTCCCTCTCTCCCTCTCCCTCTCCTCCAATGCCCCCCACCCAACTCTGTCAAAAAAAAAAAAAAAAAAAGCTGTTAGGCAAGGGATGAAAGGGACCCAAACTGAGGCAAAGATAGTAGAAATAGAGAACTATTAAGTTGGTAAAATCACCAAGACATGTAGCTGTCTGGGAAGATGAGAGAGAATCAAAGATGTCCAAGTGGTGCCATTCCTACAGAGAGGGAATACAGGAGGAGGAACAGAGAGAACTATGACCTTAGTTAAATCAGTTCATTTCTGTGATCTTCACTCCTCTCATCCATATAAGGCAGAGAGGGCCAAGGGAATTAAACTAGAGTCACTACTGTACAATTACTAATGTCCTCCTGAGATTGGTATCAAGAGATCGGCAAAGGAGAAGCAAGAGAGCAGAATTGCCTGTTTCACATTTTGTTTTCATTCTAATTGTGGTAAAATATACATAATATAATCTTATCATTTGCAAGTATGTAATTCAGGGGCATTAATGGCTGTTTTAGCTGAGGCTGCTATAACCTAAACACCATAGGCTGGTGGCTTAAACAACAGAATTTATTTTTTCACAGTTCTGGATGCTACAAGTCTAAGATCAAAGTGACAATACGGTTGGTTTCTGGTGAGAGGTCCATTCCTGGCTTGTAGATGGCCAAATTCTCACTGTGTGCTCACATGGTAGGAAGAGAAAGAGGGCAAACTCTGTCATGTCCCTTCTTACAAGGGAACTAATCTCATCTTGAGGCCTCCACCTTCATGACCTCAAAATCTAATTACCTTCCAAAGGCTTCTTCACCAAATATGATCATATTAGGTGGTAGGACTTCAACATGTGAATGGGAGGGGGGGATGGGACACACAGTTTCATCCGTAGCAACTACATTTACAGTGTTCTTCAACCATTAATTGCACCATCTATTTCCAGAACTTTCTCATTATCTCAGACAGAAACTGTGTACCTATTTAGTAATTATTTCATTCCCCCCTGCCCCTAGCCCCTGGTACCTCTATTCCACTTTCTGTCTCTAGGAATTTACTTATTCATTATAGGTACCTCGTACAAATAGAATCATACAATATTTATCTTTTTGTATCTGGCTTATTTCTTAGGGTAATGTTTCCAAGGTTTAACTATGTTGTAGCATGAATCGGAATTTCATTCTTTTTTAAAGCTGAATAATGCTCCATTATATTTATATACGACATTTTGTTTATCCATCCACCCATCAATGAACTTTTATGTTGCTTCCACCTTTTGGCTATTGTGAATACTATTGCTATGAACATTGGTGTATAAGTATCTTTTTGAGTCCCTGCTTAAGTTTAATTATTTTAAATTCCACTGAGTGGAATTCTACATCACATGGTAATTCTGCACTTAACGTTTAGAAGAAGAACCACAGGTTTTCCATGGTGGCTGCACCATTTTCCATTCCCACCAACAATGCACAAGTTTCAATTTTTCCACATCCTCATCGACTTTTTCTTTTTTATATTAGCCAACATAATGAGTATGGAGTGGTATCACATTGTGGTTTTGATTTCTCATTTCACTTTCAAACCCACCATCTCTGTTACTTGTATTTGTCTTCCAGCTTGGTTTGCAATTTTGAGGGGGGCGGGGTGAGTAAAGAAGGGAAATTATAGGAAAATACTGAAATAATTATTTCCTGAAAATTGTAGAACAGTGATAGACTTCGGATAAAACGCAAAACCAAATGAAGAGCAAGATAGTCTTTTTTATGCCACAGAGTAACACCCGGCAGCCTTAGCAACTGAAGGACCCCAGATGAGGTAGAACTCAGTGAGAGCTATAACCATGCTCAACCATGCTCAGCAAAGACAGTGGAAATGCAGTGGCAGATGGAAGGGGCTGGAGCTGAAAGTGAATTTAACCATCAATACCACCCGACTACCCTCGTTCACAAGAACATCACAAACACCCGTGAAACACCTCTGAGATTTCCCTGAAACAACTGTCCTTGTATTCTGAGGGGCATGGGGCAGGGCAAAAGAACACAGGCTGCTATAACGCTGTTAAACAAGAGTCTCTATTTCCTTAGGTTAGATGTCTAAAAATTGGATTACTAGGTCAACGTTTTGAAAGTTTCTTTAAAAGATTGTCTTTACTTATTTTTAGAGAGAGGGGAAAGGAGGGAGAAAAAGAGGGAGAGAAACATCAATATAAGACAGAAACCAAGGTTCATGCCCTGATCACGAATGGAACTGGCGATCTTTTGCTTTGCAGAGGACCATTCCCAACCAACAGAGCCACACCAGTCAGAGCTGTTTTTTAAAGTTTTAATTTCTGGAAAGATTGTAGCGGTTTCTTTATTTATTTTTAAGTAAGTATATGGGATTGATTTGATCCTATTCCTCACTTGCAAAGCCTCTGGCATTGGCTTTATTTAAGTATGTATTATTCTTTTATTTCTATTCTCCTATATCATTCCCCTTTCCCACCATAAGAAATCATACCAATGTGTTTAGTGTATATACTTTTGTTTGTAGGTGTTTATTTAAAATTTATATTAGCCCTGGACAGTGTGGCTCATTGGATTGAGTGCTGGCCTGCAAACCAAAGGGCTGAGATTCAATTCCCAGTCAGGAGACGTGGGTTTCAGCCAGAGACAATCACACATTGATGTTTCTCATCCTTTCTTTCTCCCTCCCTTCCTTCTAAAAATGAATAAGTAAAATCTTTTTTAAAATGTATATTAAAAACATAAAATTCATATTATTATTTTAGATGTGTGTATTTTTTTCTTATGTAAATAGTATTATAAGATACATTTTTTTTCCTTTTTTTTTCTTTCTTGCAGCAACTTGTTTTTAAGATTTGGTCCCTTGCCTCTGACTGCTGTGTAGTATTTCATCCACTACATTTTGACTTCTTCAATTATGGGTACTCAAATTATCTCTAACACTCCACAACCAAAATGACACTGCTGGGACTATCTTCATACACTCCTTTTCTGGGATCTGTGTGAGACTTTCTTTGGGTTATACATCCAGTAGCAGAATATGGATGCTTTATAGTTTTTATTTCCTCTTCCCATAGTCTTAATTTTCACTTTTTTGATTACCTATGAGGATAAATGTATGTGTGTTTCTTTAACTAGTGTATTCTTCCAGAATTTTTCGGATCACATCTTTAACCCTATTCTCCATTGCTTCTTTAAAGACTAATTTAGTCTGTAATTGATTGTAACTTATTGAGTAAAAGTGATAATATGGGTCCACACATGAGTCCATAATAATACTCAGAGAAAGAGAGAGAGAAGAAACAAAAAAAACCTCATTTGCCACCAATGGAAATACTATGACACTGACTGTTTTTTTTTTTTTGGTCAGGAAATTGGTTATTAAAGAGAAAGAATGAGGTATTTAACCTGCCATTTTAGGAAGAAATTAGGTTCCTCCACAATTAACAAGAGAAAACTCTTCTTTACAGAAGAATGTCAGCTAATAAATGTAGACAGACTAATAGAAAATCACCATTTTGCCATCTCCAATGAGATAACTGATTCAAACAAGGATCATCAGTGAATATTAAACTACTTTTTAAAAGAAAGACAAGAAAAAAAGACCAAGCTACCATTTTATCTATTTTCTACTTACTTGCCCTGCGAACACTTCCAATTTGCCTTCTGTTCCCACCATTCTATTCAAACTGCAATGATTGAAGGACAACGAATGGTACTTTTCAATTGAGAAATATAATGGCCTTATTTTTATCCTCCATGATCTCTTTGTGGTA
>PVIW01011347.1:0-38139 GCA_004026585.1 Noctilio leporinus
TGGATGATTGGATCAAAAAACTTTGGTACATATACACAATGGAATTCTATATAGCAGAAAGAAAGAAGGAACTTGTACCCTTTGCAACAACATGGATGGAACTGGAGAGTATTATGCTTAGTGAAATAAGCCAGTCAGTGAAGGACAAATATCATATGATCTCACCTCTTACGGGACAATAATGAGCAAAACTAACAACAACCAAAACAGAACCAAGTATATGAATACAAGGAATAGGCCTTCAGTGTTCAGGGGAACGGGGTAGGGGGTAGGGAGAGGTAGAGGCAAAGATGGGGAGCAGCTTAGACAAGAACCTAGTATAAAGGAACCATGGACATGGACAACAGGTGGGATTGACTTTTTGGGGAATGGGTGGGTGGGTGGGGGGACAGAGGGGAGCAAAAAAGGGATGGATGTAACACAACAACAATAAAATTTAAAAAAATAACATATGTAAATTTGTTATGTGATAAAATGTGAACCTCAAAATGAGTAAGAATAAGATGGAGGTTGTTTTTTTTTATAACTATGTTATTTTAAACAGGCTCAAACTTACGGAAAAGTGCAAGTACAGCACAAGGAAGCTTTTATTACCCTAGAGAATTTGAGAATTAATTGTTGACATGATGTTTCATCACCACCCCAACAAAATACTTTAGTGTGTTTTTTCTACAGTCATTCTTTTACATAACCACAACATGATCCTCAAAATGAGAAAATTAACATTGACTCTTACTTACTATCTAGTCCTTAGGCTCCACTCAAGTTTTGACAATTGCCCAATAAATGACCTTTCTACCAAAAGGACACTGTCCTGAATCACATATTGCATATAGTTGTGCTATATCTTTAATTTGGAACAGCTCTCGGTGTTACTTAGATTTCCATAACCATAACACTTTAGATGAACTTATTGAAGGAACCTTATAGAATGTTCCTCAGTTTTGGTTTGTCTGATATTTCATTGTGATTAGGTTCATATCATACAACTTTGGCAGAAATATCACAGAACTGTGTCTCTGTCCTTCTAATTGCATTCTATCATGTACAATTTCAACTTGTCCCATTACTAGTGATGTTATTTTTGATATCTTGGTTAAGGTGGTATCTTTTAGACCTTTACTCTAAAATTACTTTTTTCTGTTTTGCATTGATAGTTAATAACTATTTTGTGAAGAGGTACTTTAAAACTATTAAGATATCTTATTCCTTATCAAAACTTCAATGTATTCATTTATCATTTATAGCAATATAGACTCATGAATCCCTATTTTATACAATGGGTTATAATCCATTACTACTTCTATTTATTTTGATGCTCAAATTGTCAGTGAATTAGCCAGTGTGTGCTACTTCAAGCTGACTTTTGTGCCTTTCTCATATGCCATCCCAAAGATAGAGTTGTTAATAAACAGATTGAAATAGGTCAATAGTCATAAAATAAAAGATAAAATTGAATTCTAAATAGATGGGAATTTAAATATAAAAAATAGATTATGCAAGTGCTAAAAGAAAACACGGGTGAAATTTTTTGTTAACTAGGAATAGGGAAAATTTTGCTAAGAATGACTCAAGTGCAGAAATATTAAGAGAAAGGATGGAATAAATGTGATTTTTGTCTTCATGTTGTCCACATGTCTTGGCTTCATGCATCCATTGAGCTGACCTTAGTCCCATTGCTAAAAGCATCTCTAACCACAACTCCATGTGCACACCCTGTTGAGCAAGTCTCTTCATTATTACCCAGCTGTATTCCAGCCTCTGCATCTTTGCGCCTTCCTTGTTCTTTGTCTTTGCCAACCCCTTTTCCAGACTGCTGTCTTCCCTCTGCCTACCCAAATCCCTTGCCTCTCCAGAAATGTCTAGATCAAGCTCTATGCTACTGTTAACCTTCCCAGGTACTCAGGCCCACTTTACCTACCCTGAATCCCTAAAACATGTATAGTATCATTCAGTTTAAACTGTATTTATTGAATATGTGTGTCTTCCTTGAAGGCAAGAAATACACATTCACACCCTCACAGCTCCTCATATATGGCCAGGCTGACTGACAGGTACAAAATAATCACTACACATGTGTTGTTACTTTAATTCCATGAGGAGTAAATAGTCCACATATTTATGTACTGACTGAATACCAATCACAGAGCAGACACTCTTCTAAGAGCTATTAATAGTAATGACACAAAGATTCAGGCCCTACCCTTACAGAGTTTTCACTGTAGTTTTTAGCATTTTGCCAAGTTCAGCTATCAAGGAGCCTTATTTGAACCTGGAACTAATGAAAAATCAAAAGAACTGTCTGCCTTTCTTGAGCCTTGCTTTCCTACACTTTATATAAGGCTCCATCATGCTTCTTACATTACCACTTTTATTTTTTCCTCCTCCATCCAGGGCATGCATAGGGTGGACTTCCTACTTAGGGAAAGAAAATCTTTGTACTTGTGCTTTTCCCAAGAGAACAGTGACACTCATGTCTTAAGAAAGTTGGTGCTATGCTTGGGTTTATAGAACTATGTCCTTTATTCCCTTCCATGGCCTTGATTCCCATGTGCTGTAAATTGAATTGTGTCCCCTCAAAATATGTTGAATCCTTATCCCCAATGTGATGTAATTTAAAAGTGGGCCCCTTGAAAGATGATTAGGTTTAGTTTAGTTTTTTTTTCCATTTGGTCTCCTGTCCATGTGGATTTCCCAATTTCCTAGAGCTAGCTACTTTGCCACTTTGGGGAAGCATCTCATTCTAGTGGAAATAATGTGATTTTTTTCTCAGTCAAACAAATAACCCATTAGCCCTTCCTTGAAAAACATTACACTCAAAAATCCTGCAGTAGAAATGTCTTCAAATTTTACTGTGGTTTCTCTAATAGGTAGTCTTGACTTTAGGTAGTACTTTGGAGGTATTGGTTTTAAGTTGAAAATTTTATAGCTACACTACACTATACTTCACTACAATGAAGTTCTGATAAGTTCTTTATGCATTTGCTGAAAAAGACTGTATAACAAAGGTTTTGATCTTACTTTAGTTGTTTGTCACTTGAAGAAGTTCTCTATCCCAAAGTTCTAAACCACAGCCTGTTGTTCTGATACTATAACCACTTACTCACAGATATCTGGCCATCTACAGTGTAATTATTATTATATTAAGCATCCCAAGAGTCTTTGAAATCCTAGCATGTTTCTTAAATTGTCTAACAAAAATATCAAATTGCCCTGGCTAGTGGCTTAGTGGATAAGGCACCGGCTTGCAAACCCAAAAGTTGCTGGTTTGATTCCCAGCCAGGGCACATAACCAGGTTGCAAGCCAAGCCTCTAGCCACGTCTGTAGCTGGAGGCAGGTGAAAGGCAACCATACATTGATGTCTCTCTCCCTCTCTGCCTCCCTCCCTTCCCCTCTCTCTAAAAATAATGAATAAAATCTTTAAAATATATATCAAATTATGCTCACTATAAAATAAACTTAAGAGATCCAACCAAATGCAATGTGTAGACCTGTTTGGATCCTAATTAAAATAAACTAACTGTATTTTGGGGACAAACAGAGAAAGTTGACTATGGATAGGCTACTAACTGATATTTAGTATTATTATTATATTTTATAAATATATATATATAGTTATATATAAATAAATAAATCTTTTAAAAAATATACTAGGAAAAAATAGTGAGAGCTATAAGTAAAACAAGGCTGACAAAATAGATATTGAAGCTGGGTGTAGATGCATGCTTTCTACTTGTGTGCATTCATGAAATTTTAAGAAGAAAATATTTTCAAATCTATTGTCATTTTGTTAAGCATATTTTATTATGTTCAAATGATTTTAAAATAGATAACTTGTTAATAAATTAGTTGACTTGACAAATATTGTACAACTATGTTGATTAATAAAGGATTTGCTGTATTTTAAAGAAGATAAAGTTTTTCCATCTTCCTTAGTTCCTACTTTAGTACATAATTCAGTTTCTTTGTTCTCCACCTGAAATTACCTAAAACAAATACAAAAAGAAACTTTCTATCTCCTAAAGATAAATGAAAATTCAATACCTCTTCATCTTAAGAGGACTAATAATACAAAGCATAGAGCTGGAAAAGACCTTTGGGGTTATTTGGTCTAAATCTCTCCTGTCACCTCCATATAGCAATTAACCTGAAACCTTCGGAACAAGGAGCAAGGTCAGCATTAGGCAGGCCCTAACAGCAAGACAGTGGAACAGTAAGAAGCCTCTAAACAGAAACAGGGAGTAATCTCATTTCTGATATACCTAACTCCTGAAAACAACATCACCCATTTATCCAGCCAAGATTAGAATGCAGGTCTCCTGGCTATGAAAAACAAGTATAAGAAAGCTTAAGTGTTGTGAGATTGTCATGACATTTTGTGTGACTGCAGTTCCTGTTCATATAATGCTCTGCTATATGTGTGACATTTGCCAACAAATTCCAGATAATAGTTGGTATTGTAAATGGAACCTCTGACCTGCTGGGCTGAGGAAGGATTTATTTATCAATGGTTGTTTATGCTTTCTGGACATCGAAGTCAAGTCATTTCATCAATGCTGAGATTTCAGGAGCAGCTCCATGTACATCCAGTCACGATGTTCCTTATAGAAATGGCGTTATGTTCATTGGTAGCAGAGTGCTAGGTAGAAAAAGGGTACTTTTCATGTTAAATTTCCATGATTAATTATTCAAATAACTGAGACTGAAACAAGTTGTTTTCCTGCATTATCAATATACAAATGCCCTGTGTAAAACTCAGACTTGGAATGTACAGGGCTAAATGGCAAACACCCACCCACTGTATTCTCCTGGGAAAAAAATTCCTAGGGCTTGGATTCTCTCCTCTACTAATTTAATATTTTGGAAGTGACATCTTAAGCTCCTCAATCTCCTGGAATCCTGTCTTTACTTTAGATCACAATTGATTTAACTAATGATGTGACTATGAACTAGAACAAATAACTCACTTTTTCTACCTTTGAAGGAAAATTATCTTCACTTTCTATCTACCTGCAAGGAATGAGATGGCTGATTTTTTGAGTGCTTGAGTACTCACTTCACAGCCAGACTTGTCTCATGTCTTTGAAGATATAAGGAAAATACTAAAGAACCTTTGCCCTAAACACAATTGCCAGGGTTAGCAAATAAAAATTTGGGGTGCTCAGTTACATTTGAATTTCAGTGAATGATCTTTCATAATATAAATATGTTCCATGCAACATTTGCAATATAATCATAACTAAAATTATTTTACTATTTATCTTCAATTTAAATATAAGTGAATGTTTCATACTTTATCTGGCAACTCTAGTCCAAAAAGATATTTCGTTCTGGTTCAGGAAGAGAAATAAACACAAAGAAGTCAGTTTGAGAGTAATAAGTAACAGGGTATGATAAAATACTAAATTGTGCGGGTCAGGAGAAGGGAAGTGTTAACATAGATCAGAATTCCTCTAACAATGAGCGATTCAAGTAACTCTGTCTTTATTTTCTTCTATATCCCCAGCTCTTAGCATAGTGGTAGTGGTGTTTACTAAAGTCTAAATGTGTAATATATGAACAAAGAAATGAATACATCCATCAGTGTGAGGAAACTTAAGGTGGGTCTTGAATGAAAACCAAATCTTTAGGAAAGAGTAGCAGAGAGAAGGAATGGACACATCCATCTTGGCAGGAGGCTGGGAAGAAGGAGCTGTTACAAAGAAGAGTATTGATGGCAATGGTTCTCAACAATTTTTATCTGAAAATGACTTAGGCAGAGCAACGATTCTACAGCTGCTGAATATCCTCATTGTACTTTCCAGTAGAACTTAAAACAAAAGTCTATAGAATTGCATGTGATACTCCTAGGAACATTTAATGTGACATAAAGATTTATATTTTAATGTCCATTTACAGTTCTCCTTGGAAACTCTTGTTACCCACGAATAACCTAAGGATTGTGTTTTGAGAAAATTAAACTTGAAAATAGGTGTTAAGTTTCTTGAGCTGAAAAAATGAAAAGTGAAAGATTAGAACTTAGATTTTTAAACATTTTGATACAAGAGTGTTAATATCAAGAGCATATTTTCTGGCCTGGCAGACTTTAAATGTTTTTTTAAAGTCAATACAAATAATCTGACACCAAGAAGAAACAAGAGGTCAGGGTTTCTCAACTTCCCAACAATTAATATTTTGGGCAGGAAAAGTCTTTGTTATGAGGAATGCTCTATGGATTGTAGGATGCTTAGCAACACTCCTGGTATAATGGTCAATTTCATGTATTAACTTGACTGACCATAGGTTACACATTATTTCTGGGTATGTGTGTCTGAGAAAATTTCTGGATAAGATTGACATTTGAATGAATGTACTTACTAAAGCAGGTTTCCCTCCCTGCTTATATATTCCCTCCCAATATAGGTGGGCATCAGACAACCCACTGAGCACCTAAATAAAACAAAAGTAGGAGGAAGGAGGAATCTGCCCTTTGACCTTCTTGTTTGCTTGATTGACTTGCCACATCTCATTTTCACCAGCCCTCAGATTAAAATTTAAGCCATTGGCTCCCTTGGTTCTCAAGTTTTCTGATTTGGACTGAATTACACCCCTGGCTTTCCTGCATCTCTAACTTGCAGGTGGCAGATTGTGAAACTTCTCAGCTTCATTAGTCCTGTGAGCCAGTTCCTCATTATACATATCCATCCTACTGATTATGTTTCTTTGCAGAACACTAATACACCAGACTTCTGCCCACTGGCAACCAGTAACACACCCTGTGTTGCCCCCCTCATTTGTTTTATTTTTTAAAATGTCTCCAGACATTATTAAATGCCCTCTAGGGGAAAAAATATCCCCTGTTGAGAACCACTGCTCTAGATGAAAGCATTCTGTACCAGTTGAATTAAATGTCTCAGAAGTCTGTAATGTAATTCTTTTCCTATCCAATTGAGACAAGGGAAAATTTGAGCAAATAAATCCTATGTATTTGAGCAACTTGTGCCTAAGATGAACAAAACTGATGTCATATATGAATACTGGTAATGAAAAGGCAGATGATGGATTTTATTAAGAGTGTATATACTCACTTCAAGGCTCTTGATTTCAGAGGTCCTGGGTCAACCTCAGGTAGGTCACATTGAAATAAGTGCACCTGCAAATGTAAATTATTACTGGCTAATTAGAAGGGTGATTACCTTTAAGAAATGTTGCTACAGATACAATTGGGGTAAAAGAAAAATTTTACGTGGTAACAGAAAAGAAGAAAGATCCTTAAAAATCTGGAGTCTCTTCTGAGAAGCATTTCTCCTCAATAAATAAATACTGTGCTTTTTCCATCCAAAACCCCTCAGAAACTTTGCACATTAAAAATCATTCTACCAAAACAAGTAGGTCTCATGTTGTTTTGTCTCTGGCTATTCTATTTCAGAAACATTATTTCATCACTTTGAGAAACAAATGTTGCTTCCAACTACTATTTGTAAGCACATTAAGAAATGACCCCTGGGGCTCTGGATGATGGCACAGTGGATAAGGTGCTGGCCTGAGAACCCAAAGATCACTGGTTCGATTCCCAGCCAGGGCACATAACCAGGTTGGTTGCAAGTCAGGTCTCCAGGCAGGTCTGTAGCTGAAGACAGGTAAATAAAGGCAACCATACATCTCTTTCTCTCTCTCTCTCTCTCTCTCTCTCTCTCTCTCTCTCTCTCTCTCTCTCCCCTCCTCCTCCTCCTTCTCCTCCTCCTCCCCTCTCTAAAAATAATAAAATCTTTTAAAAAAAGAAAGAAAGAAATGATCCTTGATTGAGATTCAAGATGGCAGAGGAGTGAGTGGAGGCTATACTGACCTCTTCCAGGACCAATCTGGAATTATGGCTTAATTATGGAAAAGTTGCCTGGAATGACCAACTGAACACTGGCTGGAAATAAGCCCTGTGTCTGTGGACAGACAGAGGGCACTGTTTCAAAGCAGTATGTCTTGTACTGATTGCAGAGGAGACACAGGAGGGCCAGCTGTGCTCCCGCCAGCAGTAGCTGAGGGCGTGGAGACATGTTTCAGTGTCCTGAGGGTTTCCCCAGAGAGGTGCGGGATCTAGATCTCGACTTGAGCACGCTGGCAGAACCAAGAGCAAACAAAATAATTAATTGTGTCAGGCTGTGAGAAGCAGAAATGTGGCATGTTGTTTGTTTTTTGCTTGTTTGTTTTTGCTGACCTGGGCAGGAGAGATAGAGATAGAGAGATTCTTGAGGGGAAGGCAGCAGGATTGCATTCACACCCATTTGCCCTGGGCTTGGGCAGAGGGAGAGCAGATGGACTAGAGACACTTGAGGAAAGCTTGGGGCAGTGATGTCAGGGAGAGAGAACCAGGGAAGCAGTGGGCAGGATGCCAGTGCCGACTCATCCCCCATGCTCTGTAATCTACTCTTCAAGCAGACCACTCCCCTCCAAGTGGCATCAACCTGAGGAAAAGCAATGGCCCCAAGTGAAGGAATTACTCAGCCCTGCCCCATGGTGATTAAGCCTTACTGCAGATTACATAGTGAATAGATCAACAACAAAAAGAGAAAAACACAGGCAGTAGAATGCTGGCAGTCTCAAATAAGCTGCCTAGGCCCAGACTGGGGCACAGTCTGTTGTCGCCAGGGGTGAAACCAGAAAGAGAAAAAAGTGGTTAAAACCAGATACTAGGGAGACAAATTCCACTGTGATCTTCAATATGAGTTATTAGTCTCCTGCATATCCTTTTAACATTCATTTCTTATCCTACCAGTTTGTACATTTTAAATAACTAGATTTCATATTATAGTTTACTACAAATCTCATATTTTGTTCTACCCTTCTCTCACTCCATTTTACCATCTAATTTCCTCTTCTTATTTTTTTAAAATTCTATATTCTTTTTTGATACAACTTACTTCCAATCCACGCACTAACTATTCCTCCCCTCTTCAGCACCTCAAAACCATTTTTCTTGTCATTAGTCACCTCACATCCTTTTTCTCATTCATAAAATACATTTGATCTCTCTCCACCTGGATTGATCTATGCCTATTGAGTGTGGATAGGGTGATGATTGTGGACTTTCTGCAATTTTATTCATAGATCTTCAATATTTTGGTATTTCAAATCTCAAGTCTTATCCCCTGTCCTACTCTATTTACACCTTCCTCCAGCCCTTTCCTTCATTCACTGTAAATTTGAGTTTTTTCCCTGTCTTAGCTTGATTCTCATTCCTTACTCTTAGTATTCCTCCTCCTTCTTTCTTTTAAGATTTTATTTATTATTTTTCAGAGAGAGGGGAAGGGCGAGTGGCAGAGAAGGGAAGAGACATCAATGTATGGTTGCTTTTCACCTGCCTCCAGCTACAGATCTGGCTGGAGACCTGGCTTGCAACCTGGTTATGTTGCCCTGGCTGGGAATCGACCTCCTCCTTCTGTCATCACAAAATCACTTCCTTTTCCTCCAAACAATTCTTACGCTTCTTTTTCTTTCTTTTTTACCTCTTTCTCCTATCCCACCTATATCGAATTAGCTCACAGGTTGATGATAGTGCTGTGGTGAAACTTTTTCCTAAATTTGGTTCCTATTTTTTATTCATCTTCCTTGTGTGTGTGTCTGTTTAAACCTAATACTATATGCTGCCCCCTTCTTACTTCATTCACCTTCTTCCCTCCCCCTTTTTAATTATGGTGGCAATTTTACTTTCTTTCTCCCATTTCCTTGTTCCTCCTCACTACTATTCTTGCTCCTTCCACTCCCTTTTCAAAAATCATTTTTCTATCAGATATTCAACTCATGTGTTTTTCCTGTCCTATAGCAGTCTTAATCAATTAATACCCTTATTAATATTGGTTCATTTGAAAATGAAAGTATGATTGAGTGTGGGGGTGGATTTCTTACCTGAGTTGGTGGTTTTCTTTTAACAGACAATGAATAACAAACAGTATACAAGACGTGGTGGGCAGAGTGACTCTCAGTCCACAAGAAGGAGGGAATAACCCACAAAAGTCCAACACAACAACAACAGAAACTGAAATACAACCAGAATGCCCAAATAAATGGCATAAAGGCATCCCAACAGCATCAAGTTCAGGAAATCAAGGAGACTGTACCACTGATTTCTACAGGACCCCTACCAGAGGTCACACCATGAAAGCAGGAAGTCAAAGAAGATCAGTATAAGAAGTAGAAACAAACAAGAAAACCCACTGAAAGTGGGGATAAAAAGAAACAAACTCCCATCAAAAGGAAAGGAGGAATCCTCAGGAAGAATTATCAATGAAATAGAGGCAAGCAAACTATCAGATATAGAATTCAAAATGATGGTTATAATAAAGCTCAGTTCCAGGGGAACTATGAATAACTTCAGGGAAGCTACAAGGAACTTACAGAGAACTACACCAACATTAAAAAGGACATAGGCACTACCAATAAGAAACAGAAGGAAATGAAGAATACAACTTCTGAAATGAATAACACAGGAGAAGGAATAAAAATCAGGCTACTGGAAGCAGAGGATCAGATCAGTGAGCTGGAGGACACCTTAGGGGGGAAAATCCTCAGTGAAACAGAAAGATAAAGGACTGAAAAAGAATGAAGAGGGTTTCAGAGAGCTGCAGGACAACATGAAATATAATGATATCCATATCATAGGGATACCAGAAGGAGAAGAGGACAAGGGACAGAAAACCTATTTAAAAAACTACTCACATAAAACTCTCCTAACTTGATGACAGAAAAAGTCATATAAGGTCATGAAGCACAGAGGGCCCCAATGAAGATGAACTCAAACAGGAACTCTCCAAGATACATCATAAATAAAATGGCAACTTTGAAAGACAAGAGAGAATCCTAAAGGTAGCAACAGGGAAATAGCTAAGAACATATAAAGGGGCTCCAGTAAGGCTATAAACTGATTTCTCAACAGAAACACTACAAGCCAAAAGCAAATGGCAAAAATATTCCAAGAAATGAAAAAGCAAAGATCTACAAACAAGACAACTCTACCAAACAAGGCCCTCATTCAAAAAGGAAGGTGAAATATGGAGTTTCCCAAACAAAGGAAGGATAAAAAGAATACATCTCCACCAAACCAGTATTGCAAGAGATGCTAAAGGGACTGCTTTAAAAAGATGAGAAACAGAGAGAGACAGAGGAACACAGGTACAAAGGGTAAAAATCACAATGAATAAATACCTATCAATAATAATCTTAAATGTAAATGGATTAAATGCACCAATCAAAAGACATAGAATAGCTAAATGGATGAAAAAACATGACCCACATGTATGCTGTCTACAAGAGACCCACCTCAGGACAAAAGATTGACACAGCCTGAAAGTGAAGGGATGAAAATATATATTTCAAGCAATGAATATGAAAAAAAGCCTAGGGTAGCAATACTTATATCATACAAAATAGATTTTATAATGAAGGCTATAAAAAGAGACAAAGAAGTACATTTCCTAATACTTAAAAGGGCAATCCATCAAGGAGATATAACTTTTGTAAACATATATGCACCCAACATAGGAGCACTCAAATATATAAGGAAAATCTTGGAGGACTTCAAGAAGGATATGAACAGCAACACACTAATAGTAGGGGATTTTAATACCCCATTATCAACAATGAATAGATCTTCCAAGCAAACAAACAAACAAACAAAACAAAACGATATCATGGCATTGAACAACATTCTAGATGAAATTGACTTAACTGATATATACAGAACATTTCACCCCAAAAAAGCAAAATGCATATTCTTTTCTAATACACATGGAAATTTTTCAAATATAGACCACATGGTAGGATGCAAAACAAGCCTCAACAAATTCAAGGAAATTGAAATTATATCAAGCACCTTCTCAAACCACAATGGCTTAAAACTAGAAACCAACCTCAAGGAAAAAAAACAAAAACATTCAACTTCATGTAGAGTGAATAACATGATATTAAATAATGAATTAGTTAAAATGAGATCAAGGATGAAATCAAAATGTTTCTGGAAACAAATAAGAATGAACACACACAACAGCCCTAAACCATGGGACCCAACAAAGGCAGTCCTGAGAGGAAAGTTGATAGCAATACAGACCTACCTAAAAAGGATAGAAGATTCTCACATAAACAACCTAACCTTACAGCTACAGGAACTAGAGAAACAACAAACAAAACCCAAAGCAAGTAGAAGGAAGGAAATAAGATCAGAGCAGAATTAAATGACATAGAGACTAAAAGAACAATTCAAAGGATCAATAAATCCAGGAGCTGACTTCTTGTAAAGATAAACAAAATTGACAAGACTTAAACTAGACTCATCAAGAAAAAAAGAGAAAGGACCCAAATAAATAAAGTAAGAAACCAAAGAGGAGAAATCACAATTGATACCACAGAAATACAAAGGAGTGTAAAAAATTGCTATGAACAGCTATACGACAAGAAATTTGACAACCTGGGTGAAATAGATAAATTTCTGAAAACATAATCTTCCAAAACTGAATCAAGAAGAAGCAGAAAACCTGAATAGACCAATAACAACTAGTGAAATTGAAGCAGCAATCAAAAACTCTTAGAACACAAAAGCTCTGGACTGGATGGCTACACAAGCGAGTTTTGCCAAACTTTTAGGGAAGACCTAACTCCTATCATTCTCAACCTACTCCAAAAAATCCAAGAAGAGGGAAGATGCCCAAAGCTCTTTCTATGAAGCCAGAATTACTCTAATCCCAATACCAGGTCAAGACACGAGAAAGAAAGAAAGCTACAGGCCAATATCACTGATGAACATATATGCTAAAACTCTCAACAAAATAGTGGCAAACCAAGCCCTGGCTGGTGGCACAGTGGATAAGGCATTGTCCTGCAAACCCAAAGGTTGCTGGTTCAATTCTCAGCTAGGGCACAATAACTAGGTTGCAAGCTAGTTCTCCAGCCAGGTCTGTAGCTGGAGGCAGGTGAAAGGCAACCATAGATTGATGTCCCTCTCACTCTCTGCCTCTCTCCCTTCCCTTCTCTGTAAAAGTAATAAATAAAATCTTAAAAATAAAAAATAATAAAAATAAATAAAATCTTTAAAAATATATTGGCAGAGAGGGGGAAGAAGATGGCAACAGAGTAGAGAGCAGTGCTGATGGTGTTCTCGAGTACCAAAGCATCTAGAGGACAAGATAGGGAGCGTGAGACGTCTTCAGGACCCTAGGAATTGGAACGGGCAGCATCTGGACACAGGGGAGCACAGCCCAGAGGCACAGGAGACCAGCAGGACAGTAGGTGAAGCATTCCCGACCGGCCGGCCGGCGGGCCGAGGTCAGATCTGGGCAGTGGCAGCTCTGCCCAGGGGGGCGAGTTTGACTGGGGCCAGTTCCGGGCTCCCTGGTGACTGGAAGTCACAACAGTGAAGTGCGGGCGGCGAGGGCAAACTCCTTAGGGAACGGCAGAATTGAACTCTTGCAGGGGAGGGAGTGTGTGAGAGACTCACTCCGGCAACAGGGAGAGGAGGCTCCACCAAGGGCTAGAGGCGGAGAAGAGTCCTGAGGAGAGCCGTAGAGGGGGAGCGGGGAAGTGCACTGGCCGGGGCAGCAAGAGAGCCTAAAACACTGCTGCTGGGCCACTGGGGAAACAGCAGCTACAAGTCCCTGTGAGGGGGGAGGCCCAGCCATGCACAACCACACAGGCCCCCAGGCTCCCCAGAAACTCCAAACAGTGAGCCTGTGAGCCAGGAACTAGTAGCGGGGGGCAACCAACCAGCCATTGCCGAAGACAAAGGCCACACCGCCCACGCCTGGGAGGGGCTCATCACAGAGGCCTCATAAAGGGCTCCGTGGAGAGCTGGTTGGCTTGGAGGAATGGTGCCCGCCCCTGAAGGGCGGGACAGTGTAGGCAGACCCCGGACAGTGTTGACAGACAGGGGCGGCCTCCTCCCGGAACTGCGGTGGCGGGACCAGTCCTCACAAGGACCTGCAAAGTTGCGGCCTGCCCTGCAGGGGTGCTGGGTGCTCATCCTGGGCAGGAAACTCCGCCAGGAGCGGGAAGGGGCTCCCTGCGGGCTCCAGAATATCGGCAGCCCTAAAACCCAGCCAGGCTGTGGAAGGCCCAGCCTACCTGGGGGCGGACACTCAGAATCAGCCCTGACTGTGACAATCAGAGGCCCTGCCACGCGCCAATACCAGCTAGAATATAGACTATAGACTGTAAAGTCGTGACCAAGAAAAAGAGGCAGCATCAGGAAAGGGATTGCTGCCAATCTCAAGCACCTGAGTTATACTGAGAGCAATATGAACTATTAATCCCCAACATATCCTTTGCAAAAGTTACTTCTCACATATTCTTAATCCCACCCCCATACCTCAATCCACCTAAATACCCAAGACCCTCCTCCTACTCTTGATTTAAAGTCTACTCACTCTGTGGCTACAACGCATTCCCAGTCTTCAATCAAAGTATTCCTCCCTACCCCAGCCACCTAAACCCTTTATTCTTTTCTTCCTTCCTCTTTTTTTTAATTTTTAATTTTTTCATTTCCTTTTCTTCCTGGTAAAGCCCACAGGTTCTGGCTCCACCTGGACCAATCAAAAATCATAAAGGGGGAACAGACACCTAAAATCTTTCTTTATTAATATCAATTTCTCTTTGTCTTGTGACTTTCTCCCACTTTTCTTTCCTTCCTTCCTTCCTTCCTTCCTTCCTTCCTTCCTTCCTTCCTTCCTTCCTTCCTTCCTTTCTTTCTTTCTTTCTTTCTTTCTTTCTTTCTTTCTTTCTTTCTTTCTTTCTTTCTCCTTTCTTTCCTTCTTTCTTTCTTTCCTTCTTTCTTTCTTTCTTTCTCCTTTCTTTTCTCCCTGATGAAACCCACTGGTCCTGGCTCCACCTGGACCAAACACATACCATAAAGGGTGAACAGGCACCTAAACCTTTTCTTTATTACTATTGATTTCTCTTTCTCTTGTGACTTTCTCCCTTTCTTTCTTTCCATTTTTTCCCTCGGCAAAAAGCCCTCAGGTCCAGGCTCCATCTGGACCAGTCAGGGATTATTAAGGGAAAACAGCCAACTAAACTCTTTCTTCTTATTACTATTGTCATTTTTATTTCTTTTTTCCTTTTGCATTTTTGTTTTGTTTGTTTGTTTGGTTTGGTTTGGTTTTTGGTTTTTGGTGTTTTTTTGTTTGTTTGTTTGTTTTTGTTTTTGTTTCTGCTAAAAGCCCACAGGCCCAGAATACAACCAGACAGCCTAAATAAAGGACACCCCAAGAACAGCAAGTGGAGAAACTCTGGGAGACGGCAACATTGAACTCCACAAATCTCCTATCACAGAAGGGTGCTCAACTAAAGCAAGGGAGCAAAGCAGGTTAACTCTAGGAAAGAACATAAATAAATAAATAAATAAATAAAGAGCAAGCAAGAACAGACACCCAAAATGGGGAAAAAAAGAATCAGTCCATCAACAAAGGGAAAGGAAGAATCCCCAGAAAGAACACAAAATGAAACAGAGGCACCTGGAATATCAGATAAGGAATTCAAAAGAATGATGATAGAGGAGCACAGTGAGCTCAGCCACATCAAAGAAAACTGTAAACAACTCCAGGAGAAATACAAAGAACTCCAGGGAAATTACAAAGAACTCCAGGGAAATTACAAAGAACTTACTGAGAACTACAACAGCATGAAAAAGGACATGGAAACTATCAATAAGTACCAGGAGGAAATGAAGAATACAATTTCTGAATTGAAGAATACAGTAGAAGGAATCAAAAGTAGGCTAGAGGAAGCAGAGGACTGGATCAGCGAGTTGGAGTATAATGTAGACAAATACTCCAAGACAGTAAAAGGGAAGAAAAAAAGGCTGAACAAGACTGAAGAGGGGTTAAGAGAGCTTCAGGACAACATGAAACATAACAACATCTGTATCATAGGGATACCAGAAGGAGAAGAGAAACAAGGAATGGAAAACCTGTTCAAAAAAGTCATGATAGAAAATTTCCCTAACATGATGAGTGAAAACATTAATCCAGTTCAGGAAGCACAGAGGGTCCCAATGAGGATCAACCCAAATAGACCAATACCAAAGCATATTATTATTAAAATGGCGAATTTCAAAGAGAAAGAGAGAATCCTAAAAGCATCAAGAGAAAAAAGACAAATAACATACAAAGGGGTTCCAATAAGGCTATCAAATGATTATTCAACAGAAACAATTCAAGCCAGAAGGGAATGGCAAAAAGTATTTCAAGTAATGGTAAACCAACCAATGATAATGCAACCAAGAATACTCTACCCAGCAAGGCTCTCATTCAAAATGGGAGGAGAAATAAGGGGTTTCCCAGACAAAAAAAAAAAAGACTAAAAGAATACACCTCTACCAAACCAGCACTGCAAGAAATGCTAAAGGGTCTGCTTTAAAAATAAATAAATAATTTTTAGCAGTACTCTGAAATCCTATCTTATATTCTGTCATATACATAAACAGAAACATCTCATTGAATAAGTCTCTCTGTCCACCCCTTCCTTCCCTTCCTCAGATGAGGAGATAGCCAACTTAACAGACATGGAGTTCAAAACACTGGTGATAATGATGCTCACGGACTTGACAGATTTGCTTGAGTATGGCAAACTCAGAAAGGAAAACGTGAAGGCTATGCTAAGTGAAATGAAGGAAAATACACATGGAAATATTGATGAAGAGAAGGAAAATGGGGTTCAAATCAATGATTTGGAACATAGAAAGAAATAAACTGTCAACCAGTATAGAAAAAGGAAACAAGAATGGAAAAAAAATAAGAATTGATTATGATATTTAATAAAATGATACACAGTCTCATCTCCAAAAAGTCATCAGTAAATAATCAATGAACAAAACTTGACCTAATGCCATCAATGTTGAAAAATGTTGGTTGTAGAAGAACCAGGGAATTTTGGAAAAAATGTGCTGAGACTTCTAATGTAACTTCCTATAAGCCATACTGATTAGTTGCAAAAAATAAAATTAAAAATAAATATTCTGAAAATTCTCACTAAAATTTTTACCACAATGTGAAAGGAAACAAACTGAGAAGTTATATTTTCATTGTGATCTGAAAGTAGAAGAAATTAGATAGAAACGGCTCTGAAAATAGCTGAGCATGTGTATCATACATTTCCCACTCGAAATAAATATTTGTTTATAAGTATATATTATACTTATGTATGTATAGAGAAATAAAGAGGAAAGAGATGATAGAAAGGTGGATAAGTAGATAGAATGTAGATAGATAGATATAGAATCTTTCCATTTGTATGTGTATCTAGGGATATCTGGAATGATATTCACTTGATATTTCTTGGTGAATTTTATTTTGTTATTTAATTTTTGTAAATGTCTATATTACTTGAATTGTTTATATTGATTATGAAATACTTTCACAAAAAATAAATCATAATATTTTGAATAAATAAATAAATAAATAAATAAATAAATAAATTAAATGAAGAAACAGAGAGAGCCAAAGAGGACTACAAGTACAGAGAGAAAATGGCAATGAATAAGTATCAGTTGATAATAACCTTAAATGTAAATGGATTAAATGCACCAATCAAAAGACATAGGGTAGCCGAATGGATAAGACAACATGACCCACATATATGCTGTCTTCAAGAGACCCACCTCAGAACAAAAGATCAACACAGATTGAGAGTGAAGGGATGGAAAACTATATATCAAGCAAATGGACATGAAAAAAAAAAAAGCTGGAGTATCAATACTGATTTCAGATAAAATAGATTTTACAATGAAGGACATAAAAAGGGACAAAGATGGACATTTCATAATACTTAAGGGAACAATCCATCAAGAAGAAATAACTCTGATAAACATATACACACCTAACACAGGAACTCTAAAATATATAAGGAAAATCCTGGAAGACTTTACGAAAGACATAGACAGCAACACATTAATAATAGGGGATTTTAATGCTCCACTATCAATAATGGACAGATCTTCCAAACAAAAAATCCCCAGAGATGTTGTGGCATTAAACAACACTCTAGAGGAAATGGACCTAACTGATGTATACAGAGTCTTTTACCCCAAAGAAGCAAAATACGCATTCTTTTCAAATGCACATAGATGATTCTCCAATATAGACCACATGGTATGTCACAAGACAAGCCTCCACAAATACAGGACAATTGAAATCATGCAAAGTATCTTCTCAGATCACAATGGCTTGAAACTAGAAACCAATCTCAAGGGAAAAACCCAAAAATTCTGTAATTCATGGAGACTGAATAACATTCTTTTAAGCAATGAAGGGGTCAACAATGAGATCAAAGATGAAATCAAAAAAGTTCCTGGAAACAAATGACAATGAACACACAACAGCCCAAAACCTATGGGATACAGCAAAGGCAGTTCTCAGGGGGAAATTTATAGCAATACAGGCCTTCCAAAAAAGGTTACAAGAAGTTTATAAAAACGACCTAACCACAAAAGGTGCAAGAACTAGAGGAGCAAATACAAACAAAGCCCAGAGGAAGTAGAAGGAAAGAAATCATCAAGATCAGAGCAGGACTAAATAACTCAGAGATTCAAACTATAATTCGAAGAATCAACAGGTCCAGGAGCTGGTTCATTGAAAAAATAAACAAAATTGACAAGCCCTTATCCAGACTCATCAAGAAAAAGAGAGAGAGGACCCAAATAAACAAAATCAGAACTGAAAGAGGGGAAATCACAACTGATACCTCAGAAATACAAAAGATTGTAAGAAATTACTACAAACAAGTATATGACAACCTGTATGAAATGAACACATTTGTGGATATTTATAATCTACCAAACCTGAACTCAGAAGAAGCAGAAAGCCTGAATAGGCCAATAACAACTAATGAAATTAAAGAAGTAATCCAAAACCTCCCAAAGCACAAAAGCCCTGGACCAGATGGCTACACAGGTGAATTTTACCAAACATTTAAAGAAGAAATAACTCCTATCCTCCTCAAACTATACCAAAAAATTCACGAAGAGGGAAGACTCCCAAACTCTTTCTATGAGGCCAATATTATTCTAATCCCAAAACCAGGGCAAGATACAACTAAGAAAGAAAGCTACAGGACAATATCTCTGATGAACATAGATGCTAAAATTCTCAACAAAATATTGGCCAATCGGATTCAGCAGTATATTACAATGATCATACATACACCATGATCAAGTGGGGTTCATCCCAGGGATGCAAGGATGGTACAGCATTTGGAAATCAATAAATATAATACACCACATCAACAAATTAAAAGATAAAAACCATATGATCTTATCAATAGATGCTGAAAAAGCATTTGATAAAGTGCAGCAACCATTTATGATAAAAACCCTCAGCATAATGGGAATAGGGGGAGAATACCTCAACATCATAAAGGCCATCTATGAGAAACCTGAAGCCAACATCATACTTACTAGACAAAAACTGAAAGCTTTCCCCCTAAGATCAGGAACAAGACAAGGCTGTCCACTTTCTCCACTTCTATTCAACCTTGTCTTGGAAGTTCTAGCTATAGCCATCAAAGAAGAAAAAGGAATCAAAGGTATCCAAATTGGAAAGGAGGAAGTCAAACTGTCATTATTTGCAGATGATATGATAGTGTACATAAGAAACCCGATTGGCTCCTCCAAAAACTTACTTGACCTAAGAAGCAAATTTAGCAAAATAGCTGGGTATAAAGTCAATATCTAGAAATCAAAAGTATTTTTGTATACCAATAATGAAACAACAGAAATAGAAGCAAAAAAAAACAAATCCCATTTACCATAGCAACAAGAAAAATAAAGTACCTAGGAATCAACTTAACTAAGGAGGTTAAAGACCTGTACTCAGAAAACTACAGAACAGTGGAGAAAGAAATCAAGGAAGACACAAATAAATGGAAGCATATATCATGTTCGTGGATGGGAAGAATTAACATCATTAAAATGTCCATACTACCCAAAGCAATCTACATATTCAATGCAATCCCAATTAAAATACCAATGACACACTTCACAGAAATAGAAAAAATACTTCAAAAATTTATATGGAGCCAAAAATGCCCACGAATAGCCACCACAATCTTGAGAAAGAAGAACAAGGTAGGCGGAATCACAATCCTTGACTTCAAACAATACTACAAGGCTACTGTCATCAAAACAGCATGGTACTGGCATAAGAATAGACATATAGATCAATGGAACAGAATAGAGAGCCAAGAAATTAACCCAGGACTCTATGGTCAACTAATATTTGACAAAGAGGGAAGGAACATCCAATGGAGTAAAAAGTCTCTTCAACAAATGGTGTTGGGAGAACTGGACAGCAACATGCAAAAAGATAAAACTAGACCACCAACTTACACCATACACCAAAGTAAACTCAAGATGGATAAAGGATTTAAACATAAGCAGTGCCACCATAAAGGTCCTGGAGAGAAATATAGGCAGTAAACTTTTGGATATCTTACGCAAAAATATGTTTACTGATACTTCACCAAGGGCAAAGGAAATAAAAGAACGAATCAACAAATGGGACTATATCAAATTGAAAAGTTTCTGTTCAGCTAAAGAAAATATCAGCAAAATTCAAAAGGAACCAACTGTATGGGAAACCATAATTGCCAATGATACCTCAGACAAGGGTCTGATCTCCAAAATATATAAAGAACTAATGTGACTCAAAACCAGGGAGACAGACAGCCCATTTAAAAAATGGGCAAAGGACCTGAACAGACAACTCACTGAGGAAGATAGACAAAGGGCCCAGAGGCATATGAAAGAATGCTCAACATCACTAGTCATCAGAGAGATGCAAATTAAAACCGCAATAAGATGCCACCTCACACCTGTCAGAATCATCAGCAAGTCAACAAACAACAAGTGTTGGAAAGGATGTGGGGCAAAGGGAACCCTCATACACTGTTGGTGGGAATGTAGGCTGGTGCAGCCACTGTGGAAAACAGTATGGGGTTTTCTTAAAAAAACTAAAAATGGAACTGCATTTTGATCCAGCAATTCCACTACTTGGACTATACCCAAAAAATCCTGAAACACCAATTCATAAGAACCTATGCACACCTATATTCATAGCGGCACTATTTACAATAGCCAAGTGCTGGAAACAGCCAAAGTGCACATCAGTGGATGATTGGATCAAAAAACTTTGGTACATTTACACAATGGAATTCTATATATCAGAAAGAAAGAAGGAACTTGTACTCTTTGCAACAACATAGATGGAACTGGAGAGTATTATGCTTAGTGAAATAAGCCAGTCAGTGAAGGACACATATCATATGATCTCACCCATTACAGGACAATAATGAGCAAAACTAACAACAAGCAAAACAGAACCAAGTATATGAATACAAGGAATAGGCCTTCAGTGGTCAGGGGAAAAGGGATTGTGGGGAGTGGGGAGGGGGGAGCCAGAGGCAAGGAAGAGGAGCAGCTTAGAAAAGAACCTAGTATAAAGGAACCATGGATATGGAAAACAAGTGGGATAGACTTTGGGGGGAATGGGTGGGTGGGTAGGAGGACAGAGGGGAGCAAAAAGGGGATGGATGTAATACAACAACAATAAAATTAAATATATATATATATAGGCAAACCAGATTCAGCAATACATTAAAAAGATCATACGCAATGATCAAGTGGGATTCATCCCAGGGGTGCAAGCATGGTATAATATTTGTAAATTAATAATCATAATGCACCAATTAGACAAAATGAAAGATAAAAACCATATGATCATATCAATGGATGATGAAAACACATTTGATAAAGTACAGCAACCTTTTACGGTAAAAAATCACTCAGTAAAATGGGAATAGAGGGAGCATACCCCAACATCATAAAGGCCATATACGAGACACCTGCAGCCAACAGCATACTCAATCTGCAAACGTTAACCCTTTTCACACAAGGTCAGGAACAAGATAAGGGTGTCCACTGTCTTCACTTCTATTCCACATAATTTTGGAAGTTTTAGCCACAAAGATTAGACAAGAAAAATGAATCAAAGCCATCCAAATTGGAAAGGAGAAAGTAAAACTGTCATTATTTGCAGATGACATGATAATGTACTTAGAAACCCTGTAGACTCCACCAAAAAACTACTTGACCTAAGAAGGGAATTTGGCAAAATAGCTGTATGCAAAGTCAATATCTAGAAATTGAAGGCATTTTTGTACACCAATAATGAAACGTCAGAGATAGAAACTAGAAAAAAATCCCACTTACTATAGCAATACAAAAAAAAAGTACCTAGGGGCAAATTTAACCAAGGAGGTAAAAGACCTGAACTGGGAGAACTACAGAACACTGAATAAAGAAATTTGAAAAGATACAAATAAATGGAAGCATATAGCATGTTCATGGATGGGAAGAATTAACATCATTAAAATGTCCATACTACTCAAAGCAATGTACAGATTCAATGCAATCTGTATTAAAATACCAAATACATATTTCACAGATCTAGAAAAAAACACTTAAAATTTATATGGAAACAAAAATGACCACAAATAGCCCCAGCAATCTTGAGAAAGAAGACTAAAGTAGGCAGAATCATAATACTAGATTTCAAACTATATTATAAGGCCACTGTAATCAAAATAGTCTGGTACTGGCATAAGAATAAACATACAGATTAATGGAACAGACCAGAGAGCTCGGAAATAAACCCAAATCTCTATGGTCAATTAATATTTGACGAAGTGGGAAGGAACATAAAATGGAGTAAAAATAGCCTTTTCCATAAATGGTGTTGGAAGAACTGGGCAGGGACATGCAAAAGAACAAAACTAGACCAACTTACACAAGGCACAAGAATAAGCTCAAGATGGGTAAAAGACTTAAATATAAGCTTTGACACCATAAAAGTCCTGGAGGAAAACATAGGCAGTAAAATTTCAGATATCCATGCAGCAATATTTTCACTGATAATATTTAGTGCAAGGGAAATAAAGGAACAAATAAACAAATGGGCCTACATTAAAATAAAAAAGTTTCTACTCAACTAAAGAAAACATCAGAAAAATGTAAAGGGAACCAGTAATATGGGAAAACATATTTGCCAGTGACACCTCAGACAAGAGTTTGATCTCCAAAATGTATAAAGAATTTATATGACTCAACACCAGGGAGACAGACAACCCAAAAGAACCTGGACACTTCTCTGAGGAAGACATATAGAGGATTCATAGGCATATGAAAGAATGTTCAACATCACTAGCCATCAGAGAGATACAAATTAAAACCACAATGAGATACCACCTCACACCTGTCAGAATGGACATCCTGAACAAATCAATAAACAACAAGTCTTGGCTAGGATGTGAAGAAAAAGGAACCTTAGTGCACTATTGGTGGGAATGCAGACTGGTAAAGTCACTGTGGAAAGCAGTATGGAATTTCCTCAAAAAACTAAAACTGGAACTACCTTTTGATCCAGCAATTCCACTGCTGGGGTTATACCCTGGGAATCCTGAAATACAGGCAGCTGAGGAGGCTTGACAAGTGTTGGAAACAGCCTAAGTGTCCATCAGTGGATGAATGGACCAAAAAACTTTGGTACATTTACACAATGGAGTTCTATGCAGCAGAAAGAAAGAAGGAACTCCTACATTTTGCGATAGCATGGATGGTATTGGTAAGTATTATGCTAAACTTGCTTTAATAAAAAATAAATAAAGCACTGAATGAAAGTTTCAGGGCTCTGACAGATAAATATCAGTCAAAAGAAATTTCCAATAAGGTCCCTTAACTTCCTACTCATGGTAACATTAAGTAATAATCAGATATCAGATATAGGAATTCTATTTTCAGCAACAAGATATATATATATTACATGTTCTGAAAATTCTCCCAATACAAAACATCCAAAAATTCTAGATAAAATAAAACAAACGCCACATTATGTCATCTAAAAGAAGCCAGATACAGAAGGTCTTATATTGTATGATACCATTTGTATGAAATACATGGAATAGTAAGACAGAAAGCAGAGTGGTAGTAGCCAGGAGCTGGAGGGGTTTCCTTTGGGGTGATGAAATATTTTGGAAGTAGATAAAGGTGATGGTAGTACAACATTATGAATGTGACAAAAGTTGTTTCAATGTATACTTAAAAATGGTTAATCTCATGTTATATGAATGTGACCTCAATACAAAAAAATGAGAGATAACAAATACGTTTTTTTAAGTACAGCTAAGTTAGTAAGAAAGTGATAGAAACCCACAAGGGGCCAAACTTAGGAGACAGCTGTAAATACAAGTGATCATATGAAACTACAGCTATTCTGGGGCTTTTGATGATTTTCTTAACTAGGGGAATTGGCTTTTTAGTGCATCACAGGACAGAAGGTGGTGCTTAGGACTCATACTGCATAAAATGTTGGAAATGGGATGGACCCCTGAACCAAGCCCAAACACTAAAAGGAATGAGTCAATGAAAGGGCTTGTTGAATGAAAGCCACATGCCTGAAAGGTTGAAGGAAAAGGATATATCTCAGCTTGGGAATGGTATGTGGGGAAAGAAAGTTTCTTTCTGAAAAATTGTAACAGCAGGTTACAACGAATAACAGGGAAAGAATAACATTTCAAGATATATAATTTAAAAGGATATTTATTATATTAAACCATTGGGTAAAATTAAACAAAATGGTAAAAATGTAAGAAGTTGAAATCAATAGTTTGTTAGTGCATTGGGAAATAAAGGGAAATATATAAAGGTAATTTAAAAAATAAAAGGTCATAAAACAAAGGGATACTCACAGGGAAGGGTTCTAAAAAGTATAAATCTTAGAGTCAGAGGATAAAACAGGATACTATTTCATAGAAAAATAATTTAAAACAAGCTAAACAAAATAACAGTGTACAAAACCAACACAGGAAAGCCAAGCCATGAATAATTTCAAAATAATGTAAATGTATACCCAGTCACTATGAGGAAAATAACAGTCAACCAGAGTGGTGAAAAGAGCGGAGTTGATGAGAATTCCTAAGGGAGAGCCACCATGCCCCAGGGCAGAACCTGGGCAAAAGCCATCAGCATCAGAGAGGTAAGTGTGGCAGAGGACACTGTTCAAATTCCAGAGGACACTATCCTTTGGCTATTCACAATAAGGCTTCAAACTCAAGTCACCCCCTCAGTAAACACACACACACACAAGTGCTCACACATGCACATAAGCAAGGGCACTATGACTGTTAGAGATGGGGGCTTTTCTGATATCATACAACTGATAAGTGACTGATCTGTTACTTCACATCTGGTTTTCTGATGCCAAAACATAGATTTGTATAATTTCCCTGAGTTTTCATCTTGAAGAAGAAGTAGAAGAAGAGGAAGAAGAGGAAGAAGAAGAAGAAGAGGAAGAAGAGGAAGAAGAGGAAGAGGAAAGAGAAGGAGAAGGAGAAGGAGAAGGAGAAGGAGGAGGAGGAGGAGAAGGAGAAGAAGAAGAAGAAGAAGAAGAAGAAGAAGAAGAAGAAGAAGAAGAAGAAGAAGAAGAAGAAGAAGAAGAAGAAGAAGAAGAACAGTGAAACAATTAAGCATAAAATACCTTTGTTGTTCTTTCTTTGGTTTCTACTTATTTTCTTGGCTTTGAAATTTCAGACATGTTATGTCTAGTTAGGAAAAAGAATTGAAGGAGACAGGTGCAAATTCTTTTGCCCATAGTGAAGGGCACAGAGCTGGGACAGTGTTGGGAGGGAGTTGGGGGAGGTGGGTGGACACAGGAGCCAAAGAGTATGGGAGAAGAGCAGCAAAGTGCACATAGGACCCAGAGGGAACATGTGATGCCTGTGCTCACCAAGTATTATCAATCTTTCTCAAAAAGGGAAGACAAAGAAATACTTCAATTAAATATTCAGAAAGCTAAGATTATGTTAATTTGGGGACCATCACCTAGTCTAAGATTATATCCTTCCCTATGCTTTTTGGTATTAACATGTCCTTTCTTTTATAAAATAATGACAAAAGTAGATACTCTCTAAAATATCTTTATCTGGTGCAATTAAAATTTGACAAGTTTATACCAGTCAACCAGTTTATTACTACTATTATTATTAGGGAAATTATATTAATCTGTGAAATTACCAAGTCTGAGTATTCCATTTTTGGGACAAACATAACATATTTTAATAAAAAGCAGTAGCAGCTGTGGTGTGTATGAGTGAATGTGCATGTAAAAGAACGAGAAACACACACACTGCACATGCACATACACACACAAATAGGAAAGGCCAGTGTGGAATATGGGAGTTTTAGAGAGGAATTCTGGGAACAAGGAGGGTAAAGACTCAGATGAATGGGAGAATATTAAGGTCTTGTCTCAGCTTTGCATAAACATGGTGTTTTCCTTAGCTTGGGTTGCCATCAAAACAGAATTTTGGACAAGGATGTTCAAGAGATAGTTGAGGGAGCATTCCGGAGAATCATAATGTGGACTGTGGAAGGAGAAATGAAAAAGAAGGGACACACATAGGCACCTGGAATTCTAATGGACCATTTGGGGAGTTGTATAGAATTTGCCTCACAATTGTCTGCCAGTGGTACAGATGTGGGGAACATTTATCCACTGACTCCCCATCCCTCATTGGTCAAGTGGTCTAAGTCTCCCAAACTTTCAGCTTATACCTATGAGTTCCAAAGGGTTTGTGCAGGTGTCCATATAGTGGTATCAGAGGAACTCTGGGGTAGAAAGTGAGACAAGGAGCTATGAGCTTATTCCTGCACAAAACTGTTTGCCACTTCAAAGGCTGGAGAAAGATGTGTTAGGAAAACGTGAGGCTAGGCACTTGAAGGATCTGATACAATGCTTTTGTCAAGAAGAAGCCAGAAGCAGTTGCCTCATTATTAAAAACAAGCTTTCATGTGAGGCTTCAGTTGAATGTGATGTTCTTCCTATTAGCCTATAGTGATTCTGGCTTCATCCCAGTGACAGCTAGAATGGGCAGGCAGATGTTCTGCTAACACACCATGCACCCAAGCCCAGCTGAAACTGTAGCCAATGTCTTAGGGTTTCTTCTTTCCAAAGGTCCCTAATCTGCTCTAACATTTAGACAGTGGCTGCAGTGCCCTGCTTTTTGCATAATTACTTACTAATTCCATTTTAGGTGTTACTGTGATGGGATTTCTTAATTTCTTCATGACCTAGACTGCCTCAGTTCTAGCTTGGGTCAGGTATGAAATAGTTCATTTGTACAGCCTTGATAAAGTCACAGGACATCTTCACATGACATTTTTATTCAACCTCACACCAACCCTGAAAAATAGATTTCAAATGATAGAAATGGAAACTATATTCCCAAGGCAGCAAAACTACCAAGCCATAGAATGTTAGGACATTTCTTCCAGGATATTCTACTTTTTGTCCATAATAACTTGGAAACAGACTTTTCTTATAAATTGAAGCTAGAACATTGCAATAACCATCTTTTGTCATAGTATCAGTGTACCTCTAGTTGGAACACCTTTTAACCTTGGTAGTAAACAACTGTAATCAATCCTATCTATTATAAGGAAGAAAGAATTTGTTGAAAAGATACAGGTTGGCTCACAGAATCAGTGGGAAGGAATAAAGAACTAGGCTAATAAACTGGAACCAAAGTTATCAGAGTTGGTGAGGATATGTTTAAGCAGCTGAAATCAATAAAGGCTTATTTCTTGGTCAATCCATATGTTCATCTTGGGTTGGCAGAAGCCCTATGTTCAACATAGTCACTTAGGAACCCAGGCTATCCACCATCTCACACCTTACCCATGGCCATGCTAGGCAGAAAAGATCATTTTGAAGGGTCTCACTAGACCAACTAAATTCTCAGCCCTAAAGTAGCATTCATCAATTTCAGCTAATTCATTGGTCATAATAGGTCATATGGATCCACTCAATCCCAAGACAGTCAGGAAATGAAATTGCATCATATACCCAGAAGAAGGAAAGAAATGGAAACATCTGACAAACAGTACTCAGTAATAGCACAGTCATGAAGAAGGAAATACCCCTGGTTACAGTGCCACCACTGGCCACTGTTGGCCACCATTAGCACTGCCAGAATTAAGCCTAAACTCCCCTGATTATTCATTCTGAAGTGAGGGCCCTGAATGCATTCTGAACTCAAAGTCCACATTAATTAACTGGGCTTGGGTCACTGGATTATGCCCCAGCTACCAGAGCCTGTCATTATGTGAATAAAATGTCATATTCCCCAAATGCAAGAAGGCATTTGTAGATCCTAGGCAGTAAAAAGGGAGAGAAATGTCCACTATGTGATAAATGTCTCATGCACTCAACCTGCAAATGTGTGTATATATATATATATATATATATATATACACACACACATTCTTATTTCAAGTGTCATTCCTGTTTGTCCTCTTATCAGTGTGGAAATTAGTGCTACCTAGACCATTCACTCATATCTGCACATTCATTTAGGCAACAAATGTTCATGGAGTTTTCATCTGCTTCCAGGCACTCTAGACATACCAAGATGAGAGACAGGTAGCTCAACTGGTTGGAGTCCCCTCCCGTGCACCAAAAGTTTGCAGGTTTGATCCTTGGTCAGAGCATACACCTAGGTTGCAAGTTCAATCCTGGGTCAGTGTGTGTAGGGGAGGGAACTGATTTGTTTCCCTCTTCTCTCTCTCTCTCTCTCTCTCTCAATCTCTCTCTTCTCTTATCATCTCTCTGTAAAATCAATAAACAAATCCTCAGGTGAGGATTAAAAAAATACAGGATGTCCAGTTAAATTTGAATTTCAAGTGAACAATGAATATTTTTTTAGTAAATGTATCCCATATAATATTAAGAACATGTTTACACTGCACATTACAGTAAAAATTTGTTTATGTGAAATTTTAATTAAGTGTGCCCTATATTATATCTGGCTGCCCTAACTGGATTGCTTTCTTACTCATTCTTTGGGATACCTTGTAAATGTCCTGTCCTCAAGGAAACCTTGCCTGAAACCCTCGGTTGATCTGAATAGGCCCACTTGTGTGCCTCCATCATAGCATATAGCACATTTTTTGTCAAATTATCTTTGGAGGTAGTGTTGTCCTCCATTAGTCTCTAACTTTTCTTAGAGGAAAACTAATCTAAGGGTCTGATGGAACTCTGTATTCTCAGCTGTGTATTCCTCAATGAATGTTGACCTTAAAATCTGTAGGACAATATCTACAGCCTTACAAATAAACATCCTAAACATACCAGTCCAAAGTGGCTTGAAAGAAAAAAGTAATTTCCATTACTCTTTTCATTTCTCCTGTGATAATAGAAAAGAAAAGCAATCACCACCTTATCTGAAAGTAAAAGGCAATTGTAAAGAGAGGCAATAAATCATATAGTACTCATTGCAAAATATCAAATTTCAAACAATGTAGCTGTGTTTGGCTTTTTAGTGTAAACATATGTTTGACATAAAATGTTTAAAACTATATTTTATATTTTTCTATCTCAGAGTGCCACTGAAATAAGAAACATGAAGGAATTAGTGCTTTAAAAATAAAAGTGTTGTTGCCAGCAATGAAATAGCTTAACAAGGAAATCTAGCTCATTTCCTTGATTTGTGATAGGAATCATTCCAGTAATATGGGAATATAGCTAAGAACCAAGTGTTCTTTATTAGTCCAAAGCTATAGTTTTACAGATAAAGAAATTAGGACCCAGAGAGACTAAGTCAAAATAACTTGTCCTAGCTCATGAAATTTATGAGTTACAAAGGTTAAAGGTTTTCTGATCCCAACCCAAAGCTCTTCTAATTGTCTACAGAAGACTTTGATTAAAGCATTTTAAGATTATGGAGTAATTCATTCAAGTGTTTACCAGAAAATCTTAATTACCAAAAAATCATTCTTTCCTTCCATCTTATCTAATTTCTTTACTTTGTTAAACTCTTCACTTTGGTTCCTCTTTCAGTAAGAAGGAAAAATAAATCCTACTGTTATCAACCTGTACTTTGTCTAAAGCACTATTAAGTTAACCCCTAAGTCATATCATTTTCTGACAAAACTAAAAACAGTTTTTGTAAATGGGGTTTGTTATCCTGGGTAAAGTGACTCTCCTTTGAATTATTATCTGGGATTGGAAACCCTTCCTACATTAGCATTCATAGAACGGATACGGCATTTTAGTATGGACCTCTCCAGTTTGAGAATAAAGGAAGAACTACTTCTATTGGTGTATTTTCATACATCCATATACATTTTGTAATTGCATTTATATTAAAGAGAAACAGGTAGAAAAATGGCTTTTAATTACTGATCCATAATAGTGCCATTCACTTCAAATTCTGACAGTATTACTACTATCAATAGTAAGTTCAATGGGATCCCAAGATCTCTGCCCTTTCACTTGATGTCAAACTTCAGGTGCTTTATACCTTAAAAGGCTTCTTTTGCCAAAGATTGGGCTTAAACTCATTCTCTTTGCTATTCTTATGCTCTGCCTTAAATATAGTTTACTAAGAATGCAAAATCACAGCATGTAGGGTGTAAATCTTACCCAGAGTAAAGTGAATTAAATTTCAAGAAAGTTAAATCTAAAGTTCTTTCTTAGCCAATTCTCACTGCATTTCTAATATCCATTTTACTTAATTTTTCTCAGATCTTTAGTATGTATTGTCCTTATTTTTAATCTATAGTCTCTAATTTCCCTTCAATAACGCAAGCTTATCCTCTTAGAGACATTTCCTTATAAGTGTGTGTAATAATCTTTAAAGGTACATGATTCCTATACTTTAACTTAAAAAGAGTAAGCATGAATATCTAGTTATAAGCTGTAATATTGGGGAACAAAATAAATATTAAAATAATTCTGTTTACAATCTGGCCAGAAGAACCTTCTCTTCTGATACCTTTACTTTCGACCTTTCCATCTTGTTTAAGAATGTTTGCCCCTTCTCTTCTAATTATTCAAATCCTCTCTGTTCTTAAAGGTTTAGTTTAAAATCTTACCTGTGATGACTTGCTTACCAAAGCATGGTTCCAATATTTTTATAATTTAAATGACTTTCCACCTGTTTGTCTGTCTTAACAGCACCTGTACTTTTGCTTCATTGGACTAATACAATTTGCAACTGATACTTGTTTGTTCACTTGTAATTATATGTCTCCCTCTTTCTAGTATGTCTCTCTCCATCCCCTCCCAACCCCCTATATCTCCAGCATCTTTTACAACACTTGGTATTTGTTAAAGGAGTGAATAAAAAAGCAACCTCATTATCGCGACAACCCTGTAGGTAAGCATTATTATCCCCATTTAAAAAAGAAGATTTTATTTATTATTTCCAAAGAGAGGGGAAGAGAGAGAGGCAGCGAGGGAGAGAAACATCAAGATATGGTTGCCTTTCACCTGCCTCCAGCTAAGGACCTGGCTGGAGACTGGCTTGCAACCAGCTTATGTGCCCTGGCTGGGAATCGAACCAGCAACCCTTGGGTTCTCAGGCCAGGGCCTATCTACTGAGCCACCAGCCAGGGCTATCCCCATTTTAACAATGAGGAAACTGAGTTTCACAGAGGTTGAGTAACTTACCCAAGGTTATGCAGTGTTGTCTGATAGAGCTGGATTTTTCCAGGAAGATTTTCTGACTTACTAGCTCTAAGGCTTTGCACCAATTTCTTACGCTTGCTATGCTTCCATTCCTTATTGTAAAATTTGAATTTTGCTCACTTTATCCTTACAAAAACACTGTAAGGTAGATACCTTTAAGTTATAGATTTAGATTTAAATCACAAAAGTATGAGATCAATGTTTTGGTCAACAAATCTTCATAAGGGAGAGATTTTAAACCAACCCTTTTAAGAATTGGGAGGATTTGGGTAGTTTGAGGAGGAGAAGCAAACATTCTTAGGCAAGAGAAAATAGTTTAGACAAAGGTATCAGAAGAAAAGTTTCTTATGCCAGAATATAAAGAGAATAATTTTAACATTCATTCTATTTTCCAATATTACAGTTTATGAGTAATGACTTAAGCTATCTACTTGAAAGGGTTGTTGTGGGGGTTCAAATAACAAAGCTAGGCTAAGAGAAGAGTCCTTGAAGTTACTGCTGGACATATTTGTTTGACATCAATTCATCATCCTTTGGATAAAGCTATTCAAATAGCACTAATCAACAATTTTGTTCACAAAGATGTCAAGAAAAGGCTTGTCATATACCTTGATGAATTTAAGGATTTACAAGGCCTATGAAATCCAGTATTACCAGTTTCATTAGTTCTATTTACAAAGGAAACAAGATTTGGTTTATTTGTTGAACACATTGACAATGACTTCCATGCATGTCCCAAATCATCCCTCTACTATCTGTTTCAGAATTTTGTTTAATAATTCCATCAAACCCATTCTTCTCTGGTTTACAGAACCCACTTGGTTTCCCTTTTGGAAAATAGGGATATTATTCCAACTCCAAAATAGATTAATTTAGGTAGAGATTTGGGTCCTAGAAAATCTGGTAAAATAAATTGTTAATTTTACTGTGGAGGATTTACTAATTCACTACTGAATTCTTATAAAGTCTTTGGAATTGATTAGAATGTATTCAGAGCCGTAGTGTTCTAATGATGCATTTCTCTAATAATATAATAACTAAATTTATTGAATTGCAAGGAATGAGCCAAGCCCTTCACGAGCATAATTTCATTTAGGTTTTAATAACATAACTTTGAGCTAACTAGTATTATTACCCAATTTTACAGCTGAGAAATTGGACTTAGAGATTTTATTTCATGCTTAATTGTGACTAAAAAAATGAAAAGAGTAACTAGAAAAGAGGAAGCAAGATAGATATACAATGAGAAGTAAGATTCTGGACACTCCTAGGTTTTAATGGTTACTTAGGTACTATTTGTCCAATCTCTTTTTGGATACTTATAAACCACCTCCCACCCTTAACATAGCTCTAAATAGTATTAGTTGCTTCAAAATTAAATCTTAACAGGAAGACTTTCTGGAGGATGTTACAGAGAAAAATTCAGTTGGAAAAAGTAGGAGTTTATGAGACAAATAAGGGTTGTTCCCATAATACTAAGTATAGTGTGACTAAGGTATAGTAGCTTGACAAATGCAGTGCAATATCCAGGATGGCTCAATGTTTCTAAATCCCCTGAAAAAGAGAACTTGAAGGATGTGATTAAGGTTAAGATGGAGTGACAGGTAGGAGTATAATTATGTTGTATCATGCATATCAAGGATAAAGAATTTGAAAAGTACCCTGAAAAGAAGGGGAAGCCAATGAATCATTCTAAACTGGAAAAAGAATTTGTACAGTATTTCAGACTGATCATGCTGACTTCAGCAACCTAACAGGTTTTAGGGTACTCTAGGCTATAAAGAGACTAAATTTCCATCACCCAGGAAAATAGTAGAAAGGTCTGAACCGAAGCAGATACAGCCACATCATTAGCTGACTCAAAAGAAGAAAATTTAAATATCAATTTGTTCATATTATTACATAATAACTGCAATTTAGGATGGTCTAGGAAAAAGGCAAAAAAAACATTCTATAGAATTACAAACGAAAGGAATATAAGTTATCTGGAATGCCCAAAATTTGGGGTATTTTGAGTGAAGGTTCAAGTCACTCAAGATTTAGCTTTTAACTGTACATTTCTGGTGAAAAATGCTCTTTGGGTCAATTGCATGCATGCATCTTTTTTCTGATCCTAAGTGCACTTGGTGAGCATAAAGATAAACTTAAATGTCCCACGATGAAACAAGTGTATGTATTTCCACAGTTCATTTATGCACATAATCCAGACACAATGAAGTTTAATCTTAGAGATAAATAAATTTACAAAATTAATATTTTGAGTTGTAAAGCCACACATATATAGATTTCACAGACAAGTTATCCATTGCACTATGATCAGAATTCAGGATGGAGAGACAAGGTTAATTTTCTATAAAACTACTAGTTGCAAAGACTCAAATATTGAATTTAAGTTTTATTTATTTATGATTTTTCTCTAAGATCCTTTTTATATTTTTGCAATTTTTGAAAGATTTTATTATTTTTAGAGACAGGTGAAGAGAGAGAGGCAGAGAGAGAGAGAGACATCCATGTATGGTTGCCTTTCACCTGCCTCCAGCTATGAACCTGGTTGGAGACGTGGTTTGCAACCTCATTATGTGCCCTGACTGGGAATCGAACCAGCAACCTTTGGGTTTGCAGGCCAGTGCCTATCCACTGTGCCATCAGCCAGGGCCAAATGTAAGTTTTAAATAACAGCAGATTTCTAGGGTTGTTAGATTTTTAAAAATGTGTGTCTAAATATATTTTATCTTTTTGGCAACATTCTCCTCTCATTTTCGTATAAAAACAATGGTAAATAATTCTTCCATTTCTTTAAACACCCTAAAGAATCTCACTTTGTCTAAAGAAGCCTTCTGGTTTTGTTTGTTTGTTTGTTCACTTTATTTTTAGGGGTGAGGAGCAGCAGCTAGCATATTGTTTTGTGTGCTTCATACTTAAATATTTCCTGTGTTTTTCCTATGCTACTGAGTCAATCTGTTGATTCAAGACACCACCTTTCCTTTAGCCAGTGCCCTGTAAGTCATCTTGAATTATGTTGGTGCCCAAGGTGCTTCATATCTAGGATCTCTTTACAGTAAATAGCAGATGACAGGGTTTGATTCAACTGTCTTGAGAAAAAGCAGGTGTTATTTAAATACTAGAGGGGGAAACAGAGCTTGTTTATTTGATTTTTTTCAAGGTAATTGCTCAGACTTATACCACCCAAAGCAACACAAATTTTATCTGGGACAAATTTTATTATATTACCTTCCAGTTGTTTCAGTAAAAACCATAGAATATCTAATGTTAATCATAACAATAACAAACATTTTAAAAATAAGTTGGCCAGATATCTATGTTTGAGAAAAAGCAATAGAGAGGAAGTGTGTGTACATGGGTGTAAAACAAAGGATGAATTTCATAGATTGAAGTTCTTATATTTTCTTGGCAATAAGATCAGAAGTTATGAACTACAAGATCCTGAAATCCTTCCTTGAAGAAAACAATGCTTCCTTTATTTAGCTGAAATCTCTCCAAACAAAAGACATCTGTAAGAGTCAGCTTCAAATTCCAAAAGTGTTTTAAGTATGAATATAAATTTTGTTATTTATAACATTCTTTTTAAAATGCATTTTTAAAGATTTTGTATGAATTCGTATAGATTAAACATAAATATATTTTAATAATGCCAACTTCTGATTCGGGAAGATAGCAACAGAGTAGAGAGCAGTGCTGATGGTATTCTCGAGTACCAAAGCAGCTAGAGGACAAGATAGGGAGTGTGAGACGTCTTCAGGACCCTAGGAATTGGAGCAATCAGCATCTGGACACAGGGGACCACAGCCCAGAGGCAGAGGAGGCCAGCAGGACAGTAGGTGAGGCGTTCCCCACCGACCGGCCGGCGGGCCGAGGTCGGCTCTGGGCAGGGGCAGCTCTGCCCAGAGGGGCGCGTTTGACTGGGGCCAGTTCCGGGCTCCCTGGCGACTGGAGGTCTCAACAGAGAAGTGCGGGCAGCGAGGGCGAACGCCTTAGGGAACTCGGAATTGAACTCTTGCAGGGGAGGGACTGTGTGAGAGACTCACCCCGGCAACAGGGAGAGGAGGCTTAGTATGGGCCTAGAGGCGGAGGAGAAGAGTCCTGTGGGAGCCTGAGCGGGGGAGCGGGAGGTGCACCAGTGGGGCCGCTAGAGGGCCAATAGCGGAGCTGCTGGGCCACAGGGGAAACAGCAGCTAGAAGCCCCTGCGAGGGGGGAGGCCCAGCCCTGCGCAACCACACAGGCCCCCAGGCTCCGCGGGAAACTCCTAAAGGCGAGCCAGTGAGCCGGGAACTAGTGGCGGGGGTAACTGACCCACCATTGCCGGAGACAAAGGCCGCACCGCCCACGCTTGGGAGGGGCTCATCACAGAGGCCACGTAAAGGACTCTGAGGAGAGCTGGTTGGCTTGGAGGCATGGTGCCCGCCCCGGAAGGGCGGGACAGTGTAGGCGGACCCCGGACAGTGTTGACTGACAGGCCCGGCCTTCTCCCGGAACTGCAGGGGAGGGACCAGTCGTCACAGGGACCAGCGAAATTGCGGGCTGCCCTGCTGAAGTGCTGGGTGTGCGTCCTGGGCCATAACTTCTGCCAGGAGTGGGAGGGGGCTCCCTGCGGGCTCCAGAACACCGGCAGCTCTAAAACCCAGCCAGGCTGTGGAAGGCCCAGCCTACCTGGGGGCGGACACTCAGAATCAGCCCTACTGCTACAATCAGAGGCCATGCCACGCGCCAAGACCGGCTAGAATATAGACTATAGACTGTAAAGTCCTGACCAAGAAAAAGAGGAAGCATCAGGAAAGGGATTGCTGCCAATCTCAAGCACCTGAATTATACCGAGAGCAATATGAACTATTAAGCCCCAACATATCCTTTGCAAAAGTTACTCATCACATATTCTTAATCCCCCCATACCTCAATCCACCTAAATACCCAAGACCCTCCCCTACTCTCGAATTAAAGTCTATTCACTCTGTGGCTATAACGCATTCCCAGTCCTCAATCTAAGTATTCCTCCCTTCCCCAGCCTTTCTAAACCCATTCTTTATTCTTTTCTTCCTTCCTCTTTTTTTTTTTTTTTAATTTTTCTTTTCCTTTTCTTCCTGGTAAAGCCTACAGATTCTGGCTCCACCTGGACCAATCAGAAACCATAAAGGGGGAACACACAACTAAAACATTTCTTTATTAATATTTATTTCTCTTTGTCTTGTGACTTTCACCCCCCATCCTTTTTATTTTTTTCTTTTTTCTTTCTTTCTTTCTTTCTTTCTCCTTTCTTTTCTCCCTGATAAAACCCACTGATCCTAGCTCCACCTGGACCAAACAGAAAGGGTGAACGGAAACCTAAACCTTTTCTTTATTAATATTGATTTCTCTTTCTCTTGGGACTTTCTCCCATTTTTTTCTTTTTTCTTTTGCTCTGCTAAAAGCCCTCAGGTCCAGGCTCCATTTGGGCCAGTCAGGGATTATTAAGGGTGAACAGCCATCTAAACCCTTTCTTATTATTATTATTATCACTTTTATTTCTTTTTTCCTTTTGCAATTTTTTTTTATTTGTTTGTTTTTGTTGGTTTGGTTTGGTATTTTGTTTTTGTTTTTGTTTTTTTGTAAGTTTTTGTTTTTTCTTTTTTGTATTTGTTTTTGTTTTTGTTTCTGCTAAAAGCCCACAGGCTCAGAATACAACCAGACAGCCCAAATAAAGGGCACACCAAGAACAGCAAGTGGAGAAAATCTGGGAGTCGGCAACATTGAACTCCACAAATCTCCTATCACAGAAGGGTGTTCAACTAAGGCAAGGAAGCAAAGCAGGTTAACCCAAGGAAAGAGCATAAATAAGTAAATAAATAAAGAGCAAGCAAGAACAGACACCCAAAATGGGGAAAAAAAGAATCAGTCCATCACCAAAGGAAAGGAAAAATCCCCAGAAAGAACACAAAATGAAACAGAGGCACCTGGAATATCAGATAAGGAATTCAAAAGAATGATGATAGAGAAGCTCAGTGAGCTCAGCCACATAAAAAAAAACTGTAAACAACTCCAGGAGAACTACAAACAACTCCAGGGAAATTACAAAAATCTCCAGGGAAATTACAAAGAACTCCAGGGGAATTACAAAGAACTCCAGGGAAGTTACAAGGAACTTACTGAGAACTACAACAGCATGAAAAAGGACATGGAAACTATCAATAAGTGCCAGGAGGAAATGAAGAATACAATTTCTGAATTGAAGAATACAGTAGAAGGAATCAACAGTAGGCTAGAGGAAGAAGAGGACAGGATCAGCGAGTTGGAGGATAATGTAGACAAATACTCCAAGACAGTACAAGAGAATAAAAAAAGGCTGAATAAGACTGAAGAGGGGTTAAGAGAGCTTCAGGACAACATGAAACGTAACAACATCCATATCATAGGCATACCAGAAGGAGAAGAGAAACAAGGAATGGAAAACCTGTTCAAAAAAGTCATGATAGAAAATTTCCCTAACATGATGAGTGAAAACATGAATCCAGTTCAGGAAGCACAGAGGGTCCCAATGAGGATCAACCCAAACAGACCAACACCAAGGCACATTATTATTAAAATGGCTAATTTCAAAGACAAAGAGAGAATCC
>PVIW01011348.1:0-38136 GCA_004026585.1 Noctilio leporinus
GAGAAACCTGAAGCCAACATCATACTTAATGGACAAAAACTGAAAGCTTTCCCCCTAAGATCAGGAACGAGACAAGGCTGTCCACTTTTTCCACTTCTATTCAACATTGTCTTGGAAGTTCTAGCTATAGCCATCAGAGAAGAAAAAGGAATCAAAGGTATCCAAATTGGAAAGGAGGAAGTCAAACTGTCATTATTTGCAGATGATATGACAGTGTACATACAAAACCCGATGGGCTCCACCAAAAATTTACTCAACTATACCAATTTACAATTTGAATGGGTGGGTGGGGAGAGGGACAGAGTGGAGCAAAAAGGGGATGGATATAATACAACAACAATAAAATTAAAAAAAAAAAAATAGACTAGATTTGGAGCCCGAACTCACCTGCTATATACCAGGTGGATGACTCAACCCCTCCACCCCATCCTAACACTGGACCACAAGAACCTAATGTAGAATTTTTGTTATGACAGTAGATTAGATAGGATGGCTACATTGTATCTCAAGTTCCAGTCCCAGTCCCCTGATTCTCAGCATCTACCACAGAACTAGAAAGTGGGGTAAGCAGCATGAGGCCATGGATTTGCCATTTTGGACCCTACACTCCTTAAGGTTTAATATCATTAGATTTGGTAAGGTTTGGTGATATTCCTCTGGGAACTCAAAACCCCAAAAGTCTATGAGGATGTTCTGGAATGAAGTTGAAGTTCTCTGGGAAATGGCGAGGGAAGAGAAGGGGAAAGGGAAGAAAGGAAAGAAGAATGACCTAGTATTAAAATCTGTCATTTTTAAGACAGACAAGCATTAACGATTTCCATCAAGAATCTAGAAAAGTAAATTTATAATGTTCTTGAAACATTTACACTCTGATTAAAATGCAGACAAAAAATTGTTCGTGCTGAAGCTGTTCTACACAGCAGTTACAACACTGAAGGAGAGCGTGGCTCTGCCCATATGCCTCAGCACCACCCAGCATCCTCAGCCCATTCTCTAGGACAACAGCGCCTGGGCTATGGAGCAGTAGCTAAAGAGGCTGGCTAGCTGGCATTCTGGTCCATCAGTCAACAGGATGGTGATGAAAGGAATTTCTTCACTACATTAAACAACTGACATTTACGTGGACACATACAATTTTGTGTGGCCACTAGGGTGGATGACACAAGTTGAGCCAGTAACTATTTAAAATAGCCAAGATAAACATAAATATATTAGATACTTAAACAAAGTAAATTACATTTAAGTTGGTAAAAAGCAACTTGTTCCCTGACTCAATTATATTAAAAATGGAAATGGAAATAATCTGAACAACCATATTTCCCAAACTCCAAAATATTTGATGTCACATTCAGAAATGGAGCTATATGGACATAGTACCCCTCAAGAATTCCATTCTTTTTTTTAAGAATTCTTAATACCACCTGGCTGGTAGCACAGTGGATAAGGTGCCGGCCTGTGAACCCAAAGGTCGCAGGTTCAATTCCCCAGCCAGGGCACATAACAAGGTTGCAAACCAGGTCTCCAGTCAGGTCTATGGCTGGAGGCAGGTGAAAAGCAACCATACATTGATGTCTCTCTCCCTCTCTGCCTCTCTCCCTTCCCCTCCTTCTAAAAATAATGAAATAAAATCTTTAAAAAAAAAAAAAAAGAATTCTTAATACCAGAAAGGCAGAAGCCAATAAATTTAATAAGATCAACCTTGATAAGGTAAATTACCAACACATAAAAAAATATAAAGTACTTTAAATTGTTAGCAATAAACACAGTAAATTTTTCCAAAATGCCCAGGCAAGTCAACAAACATAGATGCCAAAAATAGACTAACTTAAAGCTTTTTTGGGCCTGTTTTTAAAAATTGATTTCTCTGTACTTCCATTTCCTTATCTAAAATGCCTCTTCATAGACATTTCTCTAAAAGAGATATAATCAGGAGTCAACCTCCCAGAGAAAGAGAACTGTCCTTCACTACCCATGGTTACCTTCTTAAACAGGTAAAACCACTTTTGCTTCAAATCATTTGGCACCAAAATATGACAGATACACAGAAATGTTGATAATTTCACTAATTAATTCCAATCTTTTTCACAGCATATTTTATTGCACTATATTATGATTTAAAAAGGAACTATATTTTGAAAGTATATTGTTTGAAACTATAAGATAAGCCATGCTAATTTTCCTTGGGGTCTATTCTGAATTTCAGCTTCCCAAAACTCACTTGGAAACATACTGTATTTTGCAGCTATTATTAAGGATTGTAAGTTTCCTCAACATTACAAGTTACCAAAATTCAAATGTCAAGTTTATTTTCATAGGTAAAACTTTTCCTAAATGTTGATATTTCTATAGTGTAAGCTAAAGATAGGGAAGAAGAGGGGTTCTTTCTGATGTTTCAACAACATGGAAAACATGGTACAAACTAAATCTGCCTTCACAGCAATATTAAAATAACACTAAAAACCTGAATCAATGAAGGTCCTTCCCACTATAAAAAAATCAATTTTCAAAGTACATAATTCAAGAAGCCGAGTTCCTGTAAAGCCTTGTCATTAAGGTCCAGAGACATCAGTATCACCTGGGAGCTTGTTTGAAATGGACTCACAGTCCCTACCTGAGACCTATTAGACCAGAATCAGCATTTTCATAAGAACCACAATGTACATGTTAAAAATTTACAAGTGCCGCTCTAGAACAGTATCGAATTTAAAACCAACAAAAAGAAAAACCTTTCACTCCCAGCCAAGAAGGAGGCATAGGTAAACATGCTGCATCTCCCTCCACAACTAAGGAATACATGTACCCCAGAACTAGAGACAACCAGAAAATCGAGCTGCAGGAAAGTCCAACAAACAAAAATATAAAGAAGAAATACTCATCCAGACAGGTGAGAGGGGTGGAGACTGGACAGAGAGAATGTGGCCATCAGAAAGCACAGTCACACATTAAAGATAAGTAGGGACACCTAGTGGAGTGCTCCCACAGCAGACCAGACTACACGGCTCAGAGTTCCAGCGCAGGGGGAATATAAAGCCTCATTGATTCTGACTGGAAAAATAGTGGGGATTGGGGCAGGGGAAGAAACCGCTGGTTTCTCAGCAAAGTCCATTTGTTTAGAGGACCCCACGGTCCCAGAACATCCAGAGACCCACCCAGTATGGGAACCATGGCCAGGGCAGCGGCCAGAAAGACAACAGTCCCATATGGGAGGTGGGAGAAGTGCCTAGAAGAGGGGAGAGTGCTGAGCAAATGGCATTGCGCCCCCTCAGACCCATGCCCCACATTGCCAAAAAGTGGTGAAAGGACTCACCCATACTAACCAATACCTAAGGTTCTGCCCCTTACTACTAACAGGTGCAACAGACGTCTCTACCTAAGAAACAGATACACACAGGAGCATGTCAAGATGTGGAGACAGAGAAATAGGGCTCAAATAAGGCAACAAATCAAGTGGACAAAGAAGAGACAAAGAAATAGCCAGCCTGATGCACACACAGTTTAAAATGCTGGTAATAAACATGCTCACAAAAATGACAGATGTGCTTAATTATGGTAAATGCCAAAGGGAAGAAATGAAGGTTAAGCCGAGTGAAACAAAGGAAAACACACACAAAACCAATGATAAGGAAAGGAAAACAGGGTTCAAAACCACAATTTTGAACATAAAAAATAAAAGAACGGTCAAGCAGTATAGAACAGGGAAACAAGAATTGAAAAAAACGGGAGGCTTAAGAACTTCTGGGACGACTTTAAACAGGCCAACACCTGAATCATGGGAATGCTAGAAGGCAAAGAGGAAAAGCAAGAAATTGAAAACTTGGGTGAAAAAGTAATGAAGGAAAACTTCCCAAATTTGATGAAGGAAATAGACATGCAAATCCAGGAACACAGTGAATCCCAAACAAGCTAGACCCAAAGAAGAACACACCAAGATGCATCATAATTAAAATGCCAAAGGTTAAAGATAAAGAGATAATCTTTTTTTAATGTATTTTTCTTTTTTTTTTCTTTTTTTTTTTTAAGATTTTATTTATTATTTCCACAGAGAAAGGAAGGGAGAGAAGCAGAGAGGGAGAGAAACATCAATGTATGGTTGCCTTTCACCTGCCTCCAGCTACGGACCTGGCTGGAGACCTGGCTTGCAACCTGTAAAGCGAGAATCTTAAAAGCAGCAGAAGAGAGTTACCTACAAAGGGGTTCCTATAAGACTATCAGCTGTTTTCTCAAAAGAATCTTTGCAGGCAATAAGTGACTAACAAAAAAGTATTCAAAGTGATGAAAAGCCAAGGACCTACAACCAAGATCACTGTATCCAGGAAAGGTATCATTCATAATGGAAGGGCAGATAAAGCGATTTCCAGACAAGATAAGCTAAAAGAGTTCATCATCACCAAGCCATTATTATATGAAATGTTAAAAGGACTTACTTAAGAAAAAGATAAAAAGTATAAACATTAAAATGATAACAAACTGGCCCTGGCTGGTGGCACAGTGGATAAGGCACCGGCCTGCAAACCCAAAGGTCGCTGGTTCGATTCCCAGCCAGGGCACATAACCAGGTTGCAAGCCAGGTCTCCAGCCAGGTTTGTAGCTGGAGGCAGGTGAAAGGCAACCACACATTGATGTCTCTCTCCATCTCTACCTCCTTCCCTTCCCTCCTCTCTGAAAATAATAACTAAAATCTTTTTAAAAAATAAAATAACAACAAACTCACAACTATCAACAGACTCTAAGAAATAACAAAAACAAACTAAGCAAACAAACAGAAAAAGAGAATCATAAGTATGGTTATCATTTAGAGGGTTATCAGCTGGGAGGTGAAAGTGGGAGGAAGAGAAATGATACAGGAATTAAGCAGCATAATTGGTAGGCTCAAAATAAGACAGGGGGATGATTTTAAGATGTTAAGAATAGTACAGGAAAGGGTGAAGCCAAAGAATTTGTATGCATGACTCACGGACATGAACTATGAGGGGGGATTGCTAGAGGGCAGGGTGGCAACTGGGCAGAGGGGAGCAAAGGGAAAAGAAACTGGGACAACTATAATCGCATAATCAATAAAATATACAAAAAATAAAAAGTAAAGAAAAATCCAGTGTGAAGCCATTTTCACTAACATACTCTTTGTCTTCTTCTGGTATAGTTAGTGAGCTGCCATAAGTTCCAACAGGGTAATGGCTATATTTTGAATCCTTTTAAAATAACAAGCCCATGGGGAGAAGATGGTGCCATAAAGATGGGGAAAGAACACAGGTGGAAAAGGATGGGGATTTGGGGGGTACAGCTCTATTCCTGGCATAATATTGTTATTTCTTGATCTACATAGTGATTATACAAGGGTTCACTCTTTTACTTCAGCAAGCTATACACTAAAGACCTGTGCATCTATCTGTCTATACATACACTTCAATTATAAAAAGTTTATTTAAAAATTGAAAAATAAACAAAATGACAAGCCCAGTAGGAGACAATACATACATTGGGGACAACTGTAATTGAACAATAAAACAAAATTTAAAAATTAATAAATGTATACATACATACATTCATACATACATTAGGGAGTAATGACTGCATAAGCCTGCAACAAAAGCAATTTCTCCTGAATTTTTTAAAACTTAAATCTAATAGCATGGCAAGTATTACATTTTAAAATCAGAGGCTAATCTTATTTTCTAAAATATCCTCTAAAATACACATGTGCTAGGACACCATGGATCTCTGAATACCTTGCAAAGTGCCTGATACCTACTAAGTGCTCAACAAATATTTGCTGCATCGATGGGTGCAGGTTTCTTTTTTTGCCATTTACCACAAAAAGAGACTCCTATAATAAGTAAGAAGCCAAATCAAAAAGAGGGAGACTCAGGAAAATATCTCCCCTAAGCAGAACTTAGCTCCTCCTTCATTTTTTCCTCATCTACCAAAAAGCAAATTTCATTCAATAGTGATGTTCTTTAGTAAATGTAAATTTAAATGAAAAATTGTCACTAAACTGTAAATGACCACTATGTCTGCTGTCTCAAGTAACCCTTGCCCTAAAATACATCAAAAACAAACAAAAATGTAGAAAATGACTGCCAATGGTTCATACCCTGGTTCCACACTAAAGGAAAAATAAACAGCTATCAAAAGTTTCCATATATTTTCATCAAAATAGTATTTTCTCTACAAAGCAATTTTAAGTTTCTTATAGAGCAACAAGGAAAATGTGCAAATAAAAAACATAACTGAGAGGTCACTAATATATAAAGCATATATACCTCATTATTGGTAAAGATCTCTAGCTGTATTGAATAAGCATTTACGTAAATTTTTGTTTATTTTTCTAAAAATACAGAATGCTTCACAAATTTGGGTGTCACCTTTGCACAGGGGCCATGCTAATCTTCTCTGTATGGTTCCAATTTTAGTATATATGCTGCCAAAGAAAGCACCATTTGAGTAACTTTTAACCTTCAGCCAAAAATGTGGGATCTTAGTTATTTAGTGAGGACTGCATATATCTGAGAGATGTATACTATAGAAAAATGTAGTAAGTACTTTTACACTCCCTAAAAGCATGAGCCATTAACATATCAATTTCAAAACTGTTTTCACATGTTGGTATCAGTTGACAAATATCAAAGGTAAGGACAGTACCTTTGCAAAGGAAGTAAACAAAAATGATCCAAAGCTTTCAAGTGCAGAGTAGAATCAAAACATTGGATGATTCAAATATTTACTCTAAAATACTTAATAAAAAAATCTATTTCTACATGGTCCTTCCTATAGCTTGTATTCTCCATAGAGCAAGCAAGGCTGCAATAAATACGTTTGCAAATACAAATACAGTAATCAGAGGGAATTGGAGCTTTAAAATACAGCCTTACCATACCAACTTAACTACCAAAATCACTTCATATTTATAGCAAGGCATCTGGGAAAGCTCTATCCATTTACACCATAATGGATCAGGCAGCACACCAAAAGAAGCTGACACATTCCCTTGGATTGAAAGTAAAGTCATTCCAGCATCTCATTTGCATTCTTTTTTTTTTTTTTTTTAATTTTATTGTTGTTGTATTACATCCATCCCCTTTTTGCTCCCCTCTGTCCTCCTCCCCACCCATCCATTCCCCCCAAAGTCAATCCCACCTGTTGTCCATGTCCATGGTTCCTTTATACTACGTTCTGCTCCCCTAACTTGCCTCCCCCCTCCCCCAAACCCCTGACCACTGAAGGCCTATTCACTGTATTCATATATTTGGTTCTATTTTGCTTGTTGTTAGTTTTGTTCATTATTGTCCTGTAACGGGTGAGATCATACGGTATTTGTCCTTCACTGACTGGCTTATTTCACTAAGCATAATACTCTCCAGTTCCATCCATGTTGTTGCAAAGGGTACAAGTTCCTTCTTCCTTTCTGCTGTATAGTATTCCATTATGTAAGTGTACCAAAGTTTTTTGATCCAGTTATCCACTGATGGGCACTTAGGCTGTTTCCAGCACTTGGCTATTGTAAATAGTGCTGCTATGAACATAGGTGTACATAGGTTCTTATGAATTGGTGTTTCAGGATTCTTTGGGTATAGTCCAAGTAGTGGAATTGCTGGATCTAAAGGCAGTTCCATTTTTAGTTGTTTTTGTTTTTTTGTTTTTTCAGTTTTAGTTTTAGTTTTTTAAGGAAACCCCATACTGTTTTCCACAGTGGCTGCACCAGCCTGCATTCCCACCAACAGTGCACCAGGGTTCCCTTTGCCCCACATCCTCGCCAACACTTGTTGTTTGCTGATTTGTTGATGATTGCCATTCTGACAGATGTGAGGTGGTATCTTATTGTGGTTTTAATTTGCATCTCTCTGATGACTAGTGATGTTGAACATTCTTTCATATGCCTCTGGTCCCTTTGTATATCTTCCTCAATGAGTTGTCCTGTTCAGGTCCTTTGCCCATTTTTTAATTGGGCTGTCTGTCTCCCTCGTGTTGGGTCGCATTAGTTCTTTATATATTTTGGAGATCAAACCCTTCATTTGAATTCTGCCATTGCCTTAACTAATTCTTTAATACTGTCCTTACCTCAATGAAGATTTTTAATTATAAACAAAAATTAGAAAACCTATCTAAAACTCTCCACCTCAACAAATAAATTTGTGTATTAGAGCAAGTTTAACATTGTTGTAATTATAGTACACATTTAATTTTGTACCTCTTTCCACTTAACCTAGTATAGCTACTTTTTGCTTTATGCAGTCCTTACTTACATCCATTTAATAACTACATATTATATCTTCTAATGTGTCTACTGTGGCTTATATAATAATTTTCCTGTTGTTAGACCTTTGAAGTTTTTCTGATGAGATCACAATCTAAATAAATTGCTGGCTAAATATCCAAATTCACCCATAATTTCTACTTCCTAGGGATAAACAGCAAACCAGAAGCCACTATTCCAAAAGACAGATTGAAAGTGTAGGAACATCTTTGTAGATCTTGATAATCTTGCCAAATTGCTTTCAAAGGAGATATATGTATACACTTTCATACCATGTCACCACACTATCCAAACGTACTAGGTCACTGTGCCTTTGCAATATCAGATATGTTATACATCTATTTTATTGTTTTGCCAGTGCAATAGAATAAAGGATAGTATTTTAATTTGTGTGTCCTTCAATATTTGATTTACCTAACATTTTTCCATAGCCTTTTACTAGTTTAATTCCCTCCTGTCAATTGCCCATTTGACTCCTTTAGCAAAGCATCCATTGGGCTCTTAAACATTCTTCTCATTAATTGAAGGAACCAAAGTGCTCCATAAGTACCTCACGTTTTCAATTATAAGCTTTCATATTAGAAGAGTTGAGACTTAATTCTATCTCTGATCAGTTGTATGAATGTTCAGAAGTAAATAATGTATCTTTACTCCCATGGACTCCACCCCTGGAAAATAAAATATGCTTTACCTTAAACCTGTAGCTCTTCAATTTATTCATCACAACCCATATTTCTCAACCATTACTACTGTCCAATAAAAAATAAACTCGATGACAAAAGCAGGCTGTCACTATACAAACTAAGAGTGAAAATGCACATCAATTTAGAAAGAGGGTCGTGGATGGGTCCTAATTGAACAGCAAAGCATACCTGGCTTAAATTTTCCTTATAAGAAAATTGTAACCCCAAAATTCTGTTGATAATAAAGTATAACACTACATCCTAAAGATCTGGCTAAAGAATTCACAACAACTATATAGAGTCCTTTTTATGTGAGGCCTGGCTTCTGAAATCAAGGCTAAAGTTAACACAATATTATCCTTGAAAATTACTTAGAGAGACCACAGTACAACATGTGAGGTTTTCTGATTAGTTCTGCATTCTCTCTCACAAAGCCCAAAGCTCCCAGTTGCTCAAGTTGGAAGAAGTTGCTATTTCTTTTAGTGAATACCACAAGAAATGGGTCTGGCATGGATCTAAAAGAATATTGCATGAAAAAGAATTATATTGTTAATTATTTTTAAGCAAATACATAGTCAAACTAACATAATACAATGCCACTGTAAGTTGATAATGATGAAGCTAAATGAACCAATTTATAATTTAAAAGCAAAGCAGAAGCAGCAACTTTAAAATCATACAAATTTACGATCATACTATTCTTATGCTCATTAAAACTTATCAAATTTTACTTGAATTAAAACTACCTGCATGCATGATTTTTGCAACCCTAACAAGTATTTTTTTTCCGGAAATGAAAAAAGGTATTTATTGATTCACTCTGTTAAAATGAGAAATTTAGTGTTGCTCTCTTTTTCTATTCCTTTTACACATATTGAGAGGATTTAATCAAACTTATATTATTATATACATAATAATATTATACATTAACAAGCTATTTCTTTTTTAGATTTTATTTACTTATTTTTAGAGACAGGGAAAAGAGGGAGAAAAAGAGGGAAAGAAACATCACACCCTGGCTGGTGGCACAGTGGATGAGGCGCCAGTCTGAGAACCCAAAGATCATTGGTTCGATTCCCAACCACAGCACATATAACCAGGTTACAAGCCAGGTCTCCAGTCAGGTCTCCAGCCAAGTCCATAGTTCCAGGCAGATGAAAAGCAACCATACATTGAAGTCTCTCACCCTCTCTCCCTTCCCCTCTCCCTAAAAAAATAAAATTAAATCTTTAAACAAACAAACAAAAAAAAAAACAAACAAAAAAAAAAACCAAGAAATAGAAAAAGAAAAGAAAAAAATATCAATGTGTGGTTGCCTCTTGTGTGCCCCCAACTGGGGACCCTGGCCCACAACCCAGGCATGTGCCCTGACTGGGTATCAACCAGAGACCCTTTGGTTTGCAGGCTGGCATTCAATCCATTGAGCCACACCAGCCAAGGTTAAGGCGCTTATTTGTTGTCTTATCATATTTATTTTTAGTTTTTATTCTTTTTAAATAACACTCTACTTTTAATATTATTTTGTATTAGTTTCAAGTGCACAGCATAATGGTTATACAATCATATACTTGATAGTGTTCCCCCCAGATATTCTCCAGTACCCAGCTGGCATTGTACATGGTTATTACAGTATCATTGACTATTATTTCCTATACTTTAGTTCCCTGTGACTATTTTATGACTATATATATGTATACATTTAAGATTTTATTTATTATTTTTGGAGCGAGGGGAAAGGAGAGAAGCAGAGAGGGAGAGAGACATCAATGTATGGTTGCCTTTCACCTGCCTCCAGCTACAAACCTGGCTGGAGACCTGGCTTGCAGCCTGGTTATGTGCCCTGGTTGGGAATTGAACCAGCGACCTTTGGGTTTGCAGGCCAGTGCCTTATCCACAGTGCCACCAGCCAGGGCATCAATCTATACTTCTTAATCCTTTCATGTTTTTCTTCCAGTCCCCCAAACACCGTCTCCTTTTAGCACCCACCAATCTGTTCTGTGCCTATGAGTCTACTTCAATTTTGTTCATTTATTTTGTGCTTTAGACTCCAGATGTAAGTAAAATCATATATTTGTTTTTCTCTAACTTATTTCAATGAGTATAATACCCTCTATGGTTCATTGATGGTGTTGCAAATAGCAAGATTTTGTTCTTTTTTATGACCAAGTAATATTCCATTTTTTATATGTGTGCTATTTTTTTAAGTATATATTATTGATTATGCTATTACAGTTGTCCCAATTTTTCTCCTTTGCCGCCCTTCACCCGGTACCCTTTTTCCATCCAGCAATCTGCCCTGAGTTCTTTGGCTTCTCCATTTCCTTTACTATTCTTAACATCCTTCTGTTCATTTTGTGCCTACCAATGACACTTCTTAATTTCCAAAACTTTCCCCTCTTCTACCCCTTCCCCCTCCTAGCTGATAACCTTCCATAAGGTCTCCATATCTACTTATTCCTGCTTGTTTGCTTAGTTTTTGTCTTTTACATTTAGTTGTTAATAGTTTTGAGTTTGTTGTTATTTTACTATTCATAGTTTTGATCTTCTTCTTAAGTAAGTTCCTTTAACATTTCATATAATAATGGTTTGGTGATGATAAGCTCCTTTATTTATTTTTTTAAGATTTTATTTATTATTTTCAGAGAGGAAAAGAGAGGCAGACAGGGAGAGAGACATCAACGTATGGATGCCTTTCACCTGCCTCCAGCTACAGACCGGCTGGATACCTGGCTTGCAACCTGGTTATGTGCCCTGGCTGGGGAATCGAACCAGCGACTTTTAGGTTTGCCGGCTGGTACCTTATCCACTGAGCCACCAGCCAGGGTGAGCTCCTTTATCTTTACCTTGTCTGGGAAGCACTTTATCTGTTCTTCCATTCTAAATGATAGCATTGCTGGATGAAGTAATCCTAGTTATAGATGTTTGCTTTTCATCACTTTGAATGCTTCTTGTCAGTCCCTTCCTGCATGCAAAATTTATTTAGAGAAATCAGTGGACAGTCGTATGAAAACTCCTTTGTAGGCAATTCTCTTCTTTTCTCTTGCTGCTTTTAATATTCCCTAGTTATCTTTAGTCTTTGGCATTTTAATTATGATATTTCTTGGTGTGGTCCTCTTTGGGTCTAACATGTGAGACTCTGTGCTTCCTGGACTTGTCTGTCTGTTTTCTTCACCAAAAGAGAGAATTTGTCTTTCATTATTTTTTTCAAGTAAGTTTTTCAGTTTCTTGCTCTTCTCCTTCTGGCATCCCTATGACTCTGATGTTGACACTTCAGGTGGCATCCCAGAGTATTCTTATTCTCTGATTTTTTAAAACTCTTATTTCTTTATTCTGTACTGGTTGTCTGTTTATTTCTTCCTTACGTTCCAATTCACTGATTTGAACCCTTGTTTTCTTCCCTTCACTATTGGTTCCCTGTGGATTTTTCTTTATATTAGTGTAGTTTTCATTTCTTCCTGTATGCATTTGCCATACTCTATGAGTTCTCCAAGCACCCTTATCACCAGTGTTTTGAACTCTGAGTCTGATAGGTTAGCTATCTCTGTTTCCCTTAGTTCTTTTTCTGGAGTTTTGTTCTGTTCTTTCATTTGAGCCATATTTCTTTGTCTCCACAATTTGGCAGCCTCCCTGTGTTTGTTTCTATACATTGACTCCTTGTCCTGTTACATTGTAAGGGCGGAGCCTTAGGAATTCATCAATGACGGGTGACCTGTTTCACAGCTTTGTGGCACTGAATGGTAGGGAGAGATCAGAGAGGGAACAATGCTGCTTGCTTGGCACTCACCCCCTTTTCAGTCATTTCACTCACTTCCTATATGTATGACTGGCACCTCTCTAGCTATTATTGCCCTGGTGGTGGTTCCCAGAGTAGATGGGTTTGCATACATTCTAAGACCAAGTAGGCCCTTTAAATGGACTCTCCTGAGAGTTTCTTCCACTACCCCAACCCTGGTTTTCACAGTCAGGAGCTATGAGGCTTTATCTTCCCAGCACTGGAACCCGGAGATGGCCTAGAGCTTGGAACGCTCCCCAGGGGTATCTGTTGGCTTTTATCAGCCACACATGAACATGGGACCACCCATTCCACCAGCCAGCCAGCCACCACTGCTGTTCTGCTACCCAGCCTTGCCACAACCACTCCATGTCCTCTCTGCCAGGATGTCCATATTTACCCCTCCTACCTACCTAGAAGAGTATTTCTTCTTTAAGTACTTGGTTGTTGGACCTCCATGCAGTTTGATTTTCTAGCAGTTATGTTGTTTTTGTTTGTTTTGAGGTCAGTTGTAATCTTTCTTACAGCTGTGCAAGAAGACGAAGCATATCCACCTACGTCTCCATCTTGGCTGGAAGTCCTATACACTGCTTTTTTATCCTCGTGTCTATTGATAGGCACTTGAGTTGCTTCCATACCTTAGCTATTGTAAAAATACACACACACACACACACACATATATATAGATAGATAGACACACACACACACACACACACATATACATGCTGCGGGGTTTTTTTTGTTTTCCTTGTCTAAGGACATATATCAGAAAAAAACTATTACTGAGAGAAAAACAGGTTTTACTATGGAGTTTTATGGCTTCCAGTCTCACATTTAAGTCTTTAATCCATTTGAGTCTATTCTTTCATATTGTGTAAGAAGCAACCTTGACAAGTATTAAGTGACATCCAGACTTTAGAATACTGAACTCAAATCTTACACTAACTTTTCATTTACAAATACTAAATTTCAGTAACTATTTAAAAGTCTTTTTAATGAAAGTATATGAAATATAAGAACCCAAAGAGAATTTGAACTGATTGTCAGTAATTATGCTTTGAAAAATCATTGTTTGGAAGGCAAGTATCACCCAGATAAAGGAAAGCTATTTTGATGAAAAAGAAAAGGGATGTTTTTAAACCCCAAAATCCATTTATTCTGAAGAATTGGAACATAGAAGCAGCACAGTATCACTAGTCAAGGGTATGTGGCAGAGTGGCTGCTCTAAATATGGCCATACTCTAACCTTCTTTGCCATTAGACCAACTGTGACCATCAAGAAGAACAAATTTCTTTACATAACCTAAATTGAACAGGCAAGAAGAATGCAAGGCTGCCAATTAAAGGAATGATTTGTCCAAAAAAAATTTTTTTCGAGAGGAAATGTTATATGTACATGTAGTAGTATTAAGAAATGTAGTGCAAATAAAGAGGGAAGCAAAACAGACTAAGCATCACAGTGAAAGTTTGCCAAATGCTGTGGAGAGAAACCAAAGATACATATGTAACATTTTGGGTTTTTTTTAACCACAAATTTGCAAAGTCAAGATAGAAAAGGGAACTCTTAAGTAATCATTCTAGAATTTTAAAAGCATGCCATGAGAATTCCTGTCCTACCTCTAGAGAAGCAATATGAGAAGCTCTCATCCTCAATTACATTTTTTTTTTTAATTGATAACCCTTCTTTAACAAAATTAATACAGGTTCATTGTGGAAATTTTCAAAAAGTATGAAGAAAGTCACATTCATCAATAATTCTGACCAAAACAAGAACTAATCAGTCAGGTAGTCAAGAACCCTGAAAAGGAGTAAGAATATAATTTTGAAATTAATAATAATAAGCACATCATGCCACCATCTCTAGGCTCCAGAGAATTTTTTTTTTTTTTTTTTTTTTTTTTTTTGCTCATGATGTGTATTTTAATAAAAATTCTGTCAAAATACAACAGGAGTTTTTCATCTCTCAAGTACAATTTACTAGGATATTTTGTGTTAGAATTCTCTCTAAACCCTCCCACACCCACAAGTTTCATGCTAATGCCAACTATCAACTTGTGAGGACAAAGGCAGAACCAGCGTGCACAATGTGGAGGACACCTGTGTCAGCTGTAGTTACTAATGGAGGAAAACCCTATGCAAAAAGGTGGCGCCTCAGGCAGCCAGAGTCCACAATCTAGCCACAGGTCCGGGTGCACACGACTGGTGGTCAAGTAGGCTCTGTTGCCCAGCTGCCACACAGTGTGCATACCTGAGTTGTGAGCAACCATAGGAACTTTCAGCTCTAACAGTTCTCTGCCTCATCTTTGTGCTTGCGTAAGGGGTAGGAAGGTGCTGAGTGGCCGAGCAATCCCCACTTTTCCATCTCTTGGTGTCCCCTTTTTGAAGGCCTGCATCCAGCCACAGACCCATGCAGGTGAAGATCAGGGTTCTGACTTTTCTTTGTGTGATCTGCCAATTTCCATCCACTATGGAAGGAGCAATCTTTTGGTGGCACAATGGGAAAAGGTAAGTAAGGAAAGCTGCTTCCCAGGGCTGGACAACCCAACAGGGTTAACTCTTTCCTGATCCTTTGGGTCAAGTCCAGTTTTTCACTGGGTCTCCTCCCAGACACTTTCCCCACTCCTGGCTTCTGGAAGCAGACTGGTAGGACTAGGTGTGCATAAGGGGTTCCTCTGGCTGGTAGGCAGGCCTGGACTATCAGCAAGACTGTGGGCTCAAGCAGCTTGGTTTCGGTCCTCTCCACAGCTTGTGGGGCAAAGGCTTATGTCCCAAAGGTAAGCTGTCCAACTGGGACAGAATGCCCCTCTGGAGAGGTATAGAGTAAACAACTTGGACTCAGCTGAAACAGTGAGATAAGACACAGAAAATGGGGAGATGGCCATGGGTACTGAGTGCAAACCCTACCCCAAACAGCACACAGCTACCTGTCCCGAGCCCTCCTGGACCCTCTCTCAGATGTTCCACAGCCCAAGCCCAGGCACCTATCCCCATCCCTGACGCACCCCAGGCACCTATCCCCAGCTCCATGCTCAGACACTGCTGGAGGCCTTCCAAATACTGTGAGCCTAACCCCTCACCCGCCAATCAGCTTGAGGACTAAACAGCATTGCCTAACCCACAGGGATGAGGTTAGTCCCAGCCCTGGCGCAAATCTGCTATGTGACTTTGGCCAAGTCACTTAACCTCCTGGGCCTATTTCCTTATCTATACAAGGGAGAACTGGTGGAGATGCAGAGAATTAATTTTGATAAATCTGAGAAATATATTACATACCTAAAAGAGATTACTGCTTCTATGGCACCAGAGACATTAAATTATGACAATCTAAGAAACACAAGACAGTATAATCCAAAGCAATAAATCTAACTGGGTAGCTCAGTTTTTAAAACAATTTATCTAAAAACTGCAGGGGTAGGTGCAAGGCCACAGAGGAAACAAAAATGTGGTATGGACCACAAAGAACTTTGTTAGGACAATAAACCGCAGAATTATTTTGAGTATATGGATATTATTTTTAGTAAGTAGAGGAGAAAAGTAAGGTTCTAAACTATATTTGGAGCAAAGAAGAGATAAGTTACATTGGGGAGAATGCAGGCTACTAATAACCAATCATATTTTTTCTTGATCTTTTATAACAGAACTTTAAAACTAGAAAAGGAACAACATAAACAAAAAATTAGTAGTTTCTTTGTCCCTCCAATAAAATAAATAAGCAGAAAATTTCCCAAGTTGTCTTGTCTCACGTCCCCACTGTGGAACCCTCCAAGACTCCACAGTGCTCACAGAATCAAGTACAAATTCCTCTACTGGAAATAAGCCCCTCCTTCAAGGCCCCTCTCTCTACTGTCAGTCCCACTTTCCTTGGGGACTTACCCAAATTCATTCCCAATGTCAACTTTTCTGGATGGGCTGTTACTTGCCATCAACCAGGCAATAGCTCAGATGGCATTCCCTGTGTCCCTAGGACACATTGTACACATGTCCCCTATCCCATTTCCATCTTTTCTGCCACTGTTTCTCACGGGACTGGGGGCTCTGAGGGGTCATCTTCATAACTGAACCAGACCTGAAACAAAACTCCCTCAACTCAAGCCAAAGTGTGTGGCTTTGGCAATACAGTTAAGCTAGTGGGGTCTCAAGGTGTTCACCTGTATGAACAGGGAGTTGGCGGAAAGGACCTGTGATCTCTAGGTCTACTTCTCAGCGTGTTCAATTCTAAGCCCTTTGCACCAGGGAGTCATAAGGCAATAGCTGGTGCAGTATCACTGCTGCCTCAATCTCATCTTGGGCTCTGACCTCCAGAGACTGGATCTCTTTTTCTATTTTTTTTTTTTTTTTAATTTTATTGTTGTTGTATTACATCCATCCCCTTTTTGCTCCCCTCTGTCCCCCCAGAGACTGGATCTCTTAAATGAAGGAAAGGAGACTCAGCCTGTGTTGCTAAATGGCAAACCACGTGAATTCTCAAGGATAAAAATAAAGCAAGTACCAGGCTAACAGAGCATTATCCAGTAAGAAGTATCAACCCTCAGAACTGGCTGCTTTAAATGATGCTGAGTTTATTACTACAGGCTATCTCCCAGCACACATGCTGAAGAAAATCAGTCTACACTATTCAGGAGGTCTACACATTTCTAAGCAACTTCTCACTACTCTGAATTCTATTTACAAACCATATGGGAAATTGTATGTATGCTGAAATGATGTGAAGGACAAATCACATTTTTAATGAAGAACTTGCTGTTTAAAAGAACTACAGTGATATTCTTCTTAATGCATCTTAAAAAAAAAAAAAAAAAAGGTAACAAGGGCCTTTCCATTTCACCCATTAAGGTAGATCAGCATCAGTAGTTGTTGTTGTTGTTTTATAACTATCTATCAGCATTTAGTTTTCACCCACATTAACTGTTTGTAAATTTTTTAAAGTGGTAACAGGTATGTAGGTGACTAATGTATAGAGCTTATTTGGTGAAAGCATCCCATTGCATGTCCTGGGCAACCACACTGAGATGTGGTATGGGACCTTCCTCCTTCCTTTGGCCTAGACGGCTTTGTTGAGACTGGTGTCACTGAACACATCTGGTATTCCCATTTCCTTCATGGCAAATTTCCAGATCTCTTTCAGTGCCCAAGGGGCATGCTTCTTAAAACCCACTCCATGGATGCGCTTGGGGATGTTAATGGTGTACCCTCTGGTCATGACCTCATTGATGGCAGAAAGGCCCTTCACAAAGCCATTATACCAGGCCCAAGTTGGAAAGAAATATTGCGAGGTTTTTATTGTGGGAGATGAAAAAGCTTAGCAATTTCATTCACAAAGGATAGTCAAACAACAGCTAGCTGACCAACTGATCAGATTCTGACTTAGAAAAACCTACTGCATGCATGGTATATTTAATCAATCAGCATTAATACTGTACATGTGAAGTCACACTCACCACCCAAATAATATAAAGCTACTATGCAGGAATCAGCAGTTCCTGAATTTTCTACAAGGAACCCACTGCCTTGAGGTGAGGTATAGAGTGCAAATAGTAGAAGACATGCATTTGCTATAACATTTCAATCACATGTAACACCCAACTGCATACAATCATACTGCCCAGATGAAGGTCCACAGACCAAAACGAGAAGTCCCACATGGCCTCATTGCACTTTTGGGAAGGTGTGCGTATTCCAAAGAAACTCCTACACGCAGGCAAATCCTTCTGTGGTTCTTCAGGTCCCTGCTTTCCTTGAATCCATTCTAGATGAGGATCTAGATCTCAGACATGAACAATGACGTTAATGCCACTGAACGACATGTAAAATTGAAATTCTTTATCACTCTCTCCTGCTTCTCTTCTCTGATCATTGTTTTTCCACAGAAGATGGGGCCTTGAACCTGTGAATAATCCCCATGGAAACACCATGATGTTTATTTATATTCTGTATCCTTATGTGAATAGTTTTAAAGTTGCTATTACATATTTTATAAGATATTTATTTGGCTCTTGACCCTAACCAATCACCAGATCCTTTCCTGGCTTCCCATTTCTTCCATCAGACCTGGATGCTTTTCAACAACGGAAGTGCAGATATAATTTGTTAGATGCTTTGAGAGTAGCCTCTGTTTTTGTCCAAGTATTGGTTCATGGTCAAACTCAGAATTTCCTCAATCGCCCATATGGAATGATGTAGACTATAAAATAACAATTATATAATAAGGTGCATAAGCACTTCCCTTGCACTGTTAATAAATTTTATGGCAATGTTTTCTGGGGATAAACATCTAATTACTATAAGCCTATAATCAAAAAGACCTTCTGTAAGTACTACATTAAGGAATTACTTACTTACTGGAAGTCATTGAGAATCATAATAGGAAGAAATCCTGCTGTTAAAACTCTACAGGGATTCATTAATAAAATCACTGCTAAGTTCGAATGTAGTCGTCTTTGTTTTCATGCCTATGCTAGTCGCAGAAACAACAGCATGTCTCTCTTCTGCTACACTTTTCACAGAAGCTGTATTTTTAAAAATAATTCCAAATTGCTATTATTTTTCTGTTCTGTTTCTCTGGGTTAAACATGACTTGTAAACTAACGAACAATAGTCAAAGCAGAGGTGAGGTACAATGTATTGTAATAACAAAATGCTGAAAACTAACCTTCACATGCATACATAAAAAGAAGCAAACCCACTGTTAAGACTAAACTGCAAGATATTCCACACAGCTCTGAAGGGAAACATAGAAACAACTGCAGATTCCCTGTATCCAAAGGGATGTATTTTCCGGTTACTATACACTCACTCTTCTTGAACTTAGGACAGATCACTCTCCTTTCCCAGGCTTATCAGTTCCAGCTCAGTATCCAAATAAAGCCCCAACCTTTGGGGGCTGGAGCACCCCTCCTCTACCTAGCTTGCCTGAGTGTCCCTGTGTTGAGGCTCACATGAGCACAAAATCAAAGAATCTGGACAACACAGAGCATTTCTGAGAGAGCCTGCAGAGCTGCAGAGGTAGCTAGTCAGAGAGCAGACTCCCTGTGCAGAAGGCAGCTGTGGTTATCTTGCTCACCCCTCCCACCCAGAACCACAATCCTTGGATGAGCTGTGGGGCTTCTAGAGGGGAAATGATATTTCCTGTTGGCTCCTCTGTCACTTTCCATTCTTTTTTATTGGTTTTTGTGGTTTCTGCATTTAGGGGGAAGAAAAAGCAGAATAAAGAGCACCACCAGATTTCACCTTTATTTCACAGCAAATACTTAATTCTAAAGGAAAATTAACTGGCCAAACCAAGAATCTGGCAGTGTTTTTAGGAACAGGTAATGATTCTGAAAAAGAGTGTTAAAACAAATTTGGATCTGATTCTATAAATATACCATGCCTTTTTCCTATGAGACATTTAACTCCAATTATTTGTTCTTGAATGAACAAGGGTTTTGGGAGAATAAGTTGGGGAAGGGGAAGGGATGGGAGTAGAACAGAAATGAACAATTTCAATTGTACTATGCTCAGCACCATAAATACTATACATAATGTAAAAGACACGAAATATTATCCCTGCCCTGCAGGGTAAAAAAGTCAACACCTGAACTAGTGGGAGAACACTGAGCAACACCAGATAATTCAGAACTGAATTGTGTGATCTGAACAATCACCAGATTGTAGTGAAGATGTTTTGAACTTTTTAGAAGAACAAAACTGTATATTTAGTGAAATTTTCTCTTCACAATGCTTAAGTGTTCTAAAAAGTGATACTTACATCTGGCACCTACTGAGGAATTGTGATGTGTTGCTATAATTTTTAGATATTTTTAACTTGTAATGAGGACAGAGAAAGGGAATGCACCTTGACTCAACTATTACCATGTAAGTTTCCTTCAAATATTACCCTGGCTAGCTTCTGGACCCAATGCATCACAGCAAAGAAGTCATCAACAAATTATGGAGACCTGATTTAAGGACAGTGTGTAACCCAAATACATTTAGATCAAGCCGGTAAGAAGAGCTACATTTGCACTCATTAAGAATTCTAGGAATTCTAGGCCCTGGCTGGTGGCTCAGTGGATAGGCGCTGGCCTGCAATTCCAAAGGTTGCTGGTTTGATTCCCAGCCAGGGCACATAACCAGGTCTCCAGCCAGGTCCGTAGCTGGAGGCAGGTGAAAGGCAACCATACACTGATGTTTCTCTCCCTTTCTTCCTCCCTCTCGGCCCTTCTCTGTAAAATAATAAATAAAATCTTTAAAAAAAAAAAAAAAAAGAATTCTAAGACATTGTAGGAGAACAGAGGCAGCACCCAGCCTCCCACAAGGAGCACTGAAGTAAAGTTTTGGAAAGGCTGCCTACGGAATCTTGAAGGAGGACCCAGGTGTGATCAACCAACCCTGGGGCACACGGAAACATCTTCACTAGGGAACTCTCCATTTCTCATAAACTTAAAATGTTAACATAAGCTTCACATATATTCTTTATAAATAACCACAATTAGCCCTAACTGGTGCAACTGAGTGGATCAATCACTGGCCTGCAATCTGAAGGGCTGCATAAGAGAGGTGACCAATCTCTCCATATTTCTCTTGCACACTGTTTCTCTCCCTCCCTTCCCCTCTCTCTAAAATAAATGAATGAACACATAAGTAAAAATCAATAGCCACTATTTTCACAATAACATCAAATACAAACACAAGTGCTGACCACTCCACTTCTGACTAATCAGAAGACCTGCAGTATAGTAGGAATTATTCGCTACATACAAATGCTATTACTTTTACCCAACAATGTACAAAGTTTAATTTATTCTTCCCTCTATGTGCCAGTTTTACTCCAAGAAGGACTTGCAATGAGCATTTATGCCTAGTATTTAGTTTAAAATATATATTTTTTTAATTCCACCTTTGTCAGTGTGTTAAAACTTCAGATTTGGTTGAACTTATTTTAATCCAAGAGACAACAGGTATAAAAGCATCAATTTGGGAACGTAACATTAAATGATTCAATTCTCATATAGAAATTCTGGATTCTAAATATTCTCTCTAAAAATACATTTATTTGAACTTTTAAATATTCCTGATTGGCTTCAATTTTTATGTGGAATAACTGCCTCAGCGTTTGTTATATTTAAGACTATAAGTCCTCCAGCACATTTAAAATAAAAGCAAGAGATTATCCAGTTTTAATTTATCACAAAAATATAACCAATCACATTATAAAAACTTTAAAAAGAGGAAAAAAAGGGGACCCATCATATCCCACCAGTCTAATAAAACAAATACTAATATTGTTTAGGTCATTTAATACATTCTTTTAAGTGCCTGCAAGCATCCCATATATAATCTTGTGTTTTGAAACGGCCCAAGTTTTCATGCTAGTATTTAAAGTAATCTAAAAAGTTAATAGTAAAATAAGTTGTACAATATAAATAGCAATGTATTAAAATTAAAGAAAGAAAACCCTAGCCCCAGCCACCACCATCCTGCCATGAGATGGCTAGAGTAATATGACTCAACAAATTTTGGATGTTTTACCTAACCCAATGAAGATTTGGGTAACAACACAAGAGTTGGTCAAAGTGGAGATAAGCTTTCTCCTGACATTTTCAAATATAGCTTTTTAAAGATGTTTTTTCCCTTCTCTCTTCCAATCTCTCCATTTCTATCTAATCATATTCATTCCCTCAATTTTCACTGAACGTCCTTTTTAAAAAGTTGATGTAAGAAATCTAATCAACTAAATTTCCTCACTGCCTTAAAATTGCTAGAAATGATTAAAGTGGATACTGAAATTGATTTAATCACAGGGACAAATATTAAACTGTGCAATACTAGACAAAGCATTATAAGGACACTTATGAGGAAAGTAATTGCTGATGCTTCATAGGAAAACTGTCAATCTTTCAGTTCAGGTAGCCAAGCTTCTGGGATGCTAGCTTTCATTTTCACTTAAGCACTAAAATAAGGAATGATTTTGACCTTTTAACAATGACTATTTTTTCAAATCTCAAATGACCTCAATCTCCAAAACCTTGCACAAGTATCACAGTTATGCTTTTGAAATATCAGAAATCAAAATCCATGACTTTAGTAGTTTTCTCCTAATTTCCTTTATTTTACACTTTGAAATACATACTCCTGCAGAGGCTAAATATGACCTAAATGACTCTTTCTGGCAACATTCTTAGTTCTGGCCCAAGTTCTAACCTATAACATAAACTAAAAAAGTGGTCAAGTGATGGCACAGCATTTGATGCTGGACTAGTCCAAATAAACAAACAGCACCCTACTGGATGTTAAAGTACAAGATGTCTATCAGTATAGGCCTCTAAGGGAAGTAGCAAATAGGCTTACCAGGGAATGGCAGAAGTCCTCTGACATGGCAAAAGGCATTAAACACTACTGCCATCAGGTGACTGACCAACAATTTTATGAATGGCAATTAGCGGCATCTCATAATATCTGAGAATTAGAAAGGAATGGAGTTCACCTCCAAGCATATGATAGGAACCAGCATACGTGATCCACACACTGATCCAATTAATAGTTCTATTTTCATACCATGCTCTAAAGATTCACTTCAACTTTATCACTCACTGCTTACTATAAATATTTTTAAATTTTTAAAATGAGCTTTAGGGTCCTATATATATTTATTTTACAATATGTACTTATAATTAGTTTATAAAGGTCCAAAGATGCTGTGCAGACTTCAAAGAAAAAGCAACCAATAAACATCATTATTTCAGGTAGATAAAACACAAAAACTAGATATTTCACAATTGCAAAGCTCTTTAGAAGTTCTCTAAAATGATTAGTCGAAAAATTAAAATTAGCACCACATTCAGCTCAGAGTCAAATAATCAAAAAAACCTCTAGGTCTTTCACATCCTTCCTTATTCCTTGGAGACTCAACAAAAACCACTAAAAACCTATCATTCACTTTAGGACCACAAATGTAAAACCTAGTTCATATGAACGTTATTAACAAGTATAGATTAATCCAAGCACATCACATAACATTCTTCATGTATAATCATGCTAGCATGACACATTCAAAAGAAAGGGAAAACAAGATAATGATTCCAAAATGGCAGAATCGGAAAGGACAAATGTTGATCAGATAATCAGATGAAGTTATCGCACCAGGGAGGTGAGTCGTCAGACAAGAACTGTCAAGGAAACGCTAAGAGTAGATGTATGTTGCAGCTGGTCTTAAAACATGCCGGAGAAATGTAAGCAGCTGGATGAACGGTGTCTGCTGCAGATACTCAGCATTTGGTATCACATTAAAGATGGAAAAATCCTTCAAGATCAAAGAGGCAACGAAACGTATCTTAAAGTACAACAGAGATAACTCATTATGAATTCACACTCATAATCCAGTTGAGAAAAATGTTGCCCCATACCCAAAGCACAGAGCAGAAGGTGCAATTCACAGGCACTGACAAAGCCCCAACTGCCAGGCTCTTCCAAGTCACATGAGGCACTGGCAGCCACAAGGACAAATGGAAAATTATCTAGACACAAGGAAACCTCTGAATTCCACTCCATGTAACATTCCTGGTGGGGATAGTTTGAGCATTAAACATTGTTTTGCAAACTGTTTTACATAGAATCCCAGCTCAAAGAAGCACCTGTGTGTGTCTCTGAACGTGTAGAACAAATGGATGCAGTCACCTTTTACCTCCCAATCCATCCTTCTGCAGCATTAACACAAAAACCTAAGCAGTGGACATAAGATCAGTCACCAGAACTATCGTGAACTGACTGCCTACCTTGGCAAGCTCTTGGTTTCCACATACACCTCTCATTTTACCTTCAAAGAGAAGTAGGTATGATAGCTCCAATCATACGATTAAAATGAGGCTAAAGACCTCATTTCTGGGCCCAGTGGCATACAGCCACAAAGCAATGCTACCCGCTGGCCCAGGAGGTCTCCCTGGCAGAAACAGGGAGCAGTCTCCCATGCATACCAGGTGCACACTGGCACACCTCTTTTGAAAACAAACTGGCAAAATGCATAAACTGAGAACCTTAAAAATGTTCATGACTTCCCACCCAATTATATGCTTAATTAAACAAATAACCCAAACTGTAAACCAAATTTTTTTTAAATCCTCACACAAGGATATGTTCATTGATTTGAGAGAAAAACATCAATCAGTGGCCTCCTGAATGCATCCCAACCAGGGATCGAACCCACAACCTAGACATGTACCCTAACTGGGGACTGAACCTGCAACATTTCAGTGTACAAGTTGACACTCCAACTGAGCCACCTGCCCAAGGCTATGGACCAAAGTTTATCTACTTAGATTATCACAATACTTTAAAATAGTGAAAAATGGGGAAACAAACTAAATTTCCAATACGCAAACAGATAAATAAGTAGGTATGTATGTGTGTGTATATCTCCAGGGTTTTGTTTTGTTTTGTTTTTTGACAATTTTTTAAAGACATAAGAAAATGCAAATATATTAAGTACATTAAGTCAGAACAATTGTATATGCACCGTGATTTCAACTATTTATAAAAAGTATCTACAGATACGCAAACCCAAAGACAGACTAAAAAGAAATACTCAAATTTTAGATTACTCTGGGTAGCAAGATTATGAGTGACTTTTTACCATCCATAAAATCACCTGTACATTCCAAATTTCCTGTGATAGGACTGTACTTATTTTATTGTAAACATCTAATGCTTAACACGTTTTCAAGAAAAGGTTCTCATTAGGCTCAAACTCCAGAACTACACAGGGATTTCACCTGCAAGAGCAGGCTGTGTGCAACACTGCTTAGCTTTGGGTAGGGGTGAAACTGGCCATTTTCCTGATTAATCATTGATGGATCTCAGCATGCTGACTTCAGAACTACAGAGATTTCACCTGTAGGAGCAGATTGTGTGCAACACTGCTCTGCTTTAGGTCAGAGTAAAATGAGTCATTTTCCTGATTAATCATTGATGGACCTGGAAATTGACTCATTTATTAAAAACTTGCCTTCAGACAGGTATCATATGTTCTCACCCATTACGGGACAATAATGAGCAAAACTACAACAAGCAAAACAGAACCAAGTGTATGAATACAAGGAATAGGCCTGCAGTAGTCAGGGGGAAAGGGGTTGGGGGGAGCGGGGAGGCAGAGGCAAAGAAGGGGAGCAGCTTAGACAAGAACCTAGTATGGAGGAACCATGGACATGGACAACAGGTGGGATTGACTTTGGGGGGAAAGGGTGGGTGGGGAGGGGGACAGAGGGGAGTAAAGGAGGGATGGATGTAATACTACAACAATAAAATTTAAAAAAAAAAAAAAAACTTGCCTTCAAAGGTAACAGTAACACACTCTGAAGCCTTGTCTCTGGTATGAACAAGCAGTTCCTAAACTGGTAGGATTTCCTGTGGTATTCTCATTCAAAGGACAAAAATCCAATAAATAGAAATTGTAGATTGTATCTGTTCAAATAAAACACACTTGCACATTGCCTTCCACTTCTTCTGCCGGCACTAATTTACCAATCAGTCAGATCCCCAAGGAGGCACGCACAGCAATGGTGCTGCTGCACAGAAAAAGGATGCTACTAATATAATTTCCCTGGCAACAGCATAGCACACCCAAGATAGATTAGCTGAATGTGACAGAGAATAAACACTTTGAAGCTGCATCCTCCCTTTGATATGGCCAGCAGGGTCCTCATTACCCTGGTTTCAGACACTCACTTCTGCACACCAGCACCCATGCAACGCAGTGGTTGTAAAGAAATGAGAAGATGGAATACCAAGAAATAGGGGGACAGTGAGTATCCCCCTTAAAATGAATCACAAAAAATCAAGTGGTAGCCAAGTTATCCCCCAAAATGAAAAAGATAGAAAGTTTTGTTGTAAATTTTATGTAAATATTCCAGCAATGGATCCCAATATAAATGGATGCTTTTAAAGATTTGCTGAGCCATACAACAGACTGAATTTCTGTAACCCATAAAATTGTGTAAGAGTATTTATTATTTGAAAGACAGCAAAAGGTAGCCTGTGACTATAAAATAAATCTCAAATCTTTCACTGGCAAACTCACACGGGTCCATAACAACAACCTCTTCCATCTTGACCTCCCACATGCACACATACATGAGCACACATGCACACAGGCACAGTGCACATGGCAAAACAGAATTCTACAGTAGGAACAATGACAAGTGGGAGCCTCCCTATTTAAGATGCTTCTTCCCTGTTCAGTTAGGCAACACAAAATACCCCTACAGGAGTAGTCCTCAATCAGGCCAGAGAGGCAGTATTATTTTGATATTCTATGCCACTCACAGAGAGAGAAAGAGAGAGAGAGTGAGAGGAACCTGTACCTCTCACCACAGAGCAGCAGCCACGCCAGAGGCCACCAGCCATTCAGACCACCCTAAGCTCAGTCTGGGTGACCCTGACAGTTACAGGCAAAAGCAGTTTCCCTGACTTCACGACTGGAGTAAATGCTCCACTGGGCTGCTGGCGACCACCAAACCAAGACCTAACCAAGACATGGAGCCTGCTGCCAGCAACATCATGCAGCCCTCCAGGGAGGGGCAGTGCAAAGGGCGGGTGGCCAGCCCCACTTACTACAGGCAGGTGTCGGCCGGCCCACACTCAGGCCTGGGCTGGCACTTCTCCTCAGGAAGCTGTGGGCTAAGCCACTGCTGTTCACTGATTGAAAGGACAAGTTCTTCAAAAGAACTGCTTCTCCTTCTGGGTTAGAGACAAGAATGAGGGACACGTGATGAGGTGGGGCACCAAAAGACAGAACAGCACAAGCTCTCACCTGTCAGTGACCGCCCAGCACCTCCTGGCAGAGCTAAGATGGTGATGTCATCAATCCTAACCCCAGGGCCTGCACACTCTGAGATGCCATCCTGGGCTCCACACAAGCTTTGTCCTATGCTGCCCACTCTCGCCACTTCATCCAACTGCCACGTGCCTCTCCAGACACCTGCAGAACTGCTGGGCCAGCCTCAAGGCAAAGTGCCTTTGCACTCACCTGCTCTGCAGGGATCTCCTGCTTTTCCTGTCACCCACAAACAATGAGAGTGAGAAAAGCAGTGAGGATGGAAAGGAGTCCAAGGGGCCTACTGAGTTCTTAGAAGGAAGGTAAGGAAAGATGAATATTTCCAGCTTCCAGTTCTATTCCCTCAGTCACTCCAAAAATGTTTCCATAAATAAAGCAGCACATGTTCTTCCATTATCAACTTTCACACTCCTCAGAATACCCTCCTTCAAAAAAAAAAAAAACTTAATATTCATTCAGGCTTAATTATAATGATGTTTTTAACAACTTTTGGCTATACACAGCCAGTAGTATTTCTTAAGTACACCATTAGTCATAGTTGCCCTGCAGTTTTCAAGGACCCTGTTTTTCCACAAAGGATACATTTCACCCTCTTTCACCCACTTTATAGACAAACCATCCACCATCTGGAACTTGCATATCCATCCATAATCTTTATGGTGACATCTGAGCACAGGAAATGCAGCCTGTAGGGCCACAGTTGTCAGCCATGTAAGCGGAAGACGCTGTGGGTTTCCCATGGAGCTGGCTGCTGGAATGGTCACACACTAAACAAAAGCATGTAAAAAATCCTTCTCAATGGTACCAGCTTATCTCTTAAAAATTCATCTACTTTTAATTATTTCCAAGTAATAAAGTTAGGGTAACTTCCTTTCAAAAGTACATGTTTGCATAGTGATTTTTTTATATCCCTTTAACTTAGCTTATCTGTTTTTGAATCCCTAGATCACAGGTGGCAAACACAAGGCCTGAGGGCCAAACCCAGACCTCCATCTTGTTTTATCCGGCCAGCACCTTCAGCCCAGCACTTAGTTTCCCTTAACTGTAAAGGAGTAGTTACATTCGTACAGTCCTAAAATTACATTCCACCCTTTGAAGGCAACCACGAGGCTGAAGTGGCCCCAGGTGAAAATGAGTTTAACAGCCCTGTTCTAGCTTGTGGGTGGGAGGTGGGAAAAGCATTACCATGCCTAGGGCTGTGGGAAGTAGCCAGTGTGGGTGGAGAAGAGCCAGGCCACAGCACAGCCCCAATGTCACTGGCAGCAGGGTCGGGGGCACACAACTGTCTGGGTGGCAACAGGTGTTTAAAAAAAAAAAATCCATAGTCCTGGCAGTAAAGGGACAACATGTACACTGTGAAAGGAAATGGAAAAGCTGGCATGACCTTGGGAGGCAGGACTTGTCACATGCAGGGCAGAGTGAAGAAAAGTGGTGGGACAGCACAGGAAAAGCTGGATTGGCTCTGCTATCAGGCTGATAAATTTGAATGTGACTTGGAAAACCATGCAGAACATGAATTTCTTTGTCCTGGAGAGTCTATGATGAAAACCATCTTTTGGAAATATGTTGGTTGGGTCATTTCACCTGGAATAGATGTTCATGAACCAGAAGACAGACCAAAAAAATGGGGGCTGAACCACCACTTATTTCCAGACCTAATACCTCTCAATGACAAGAAAAGTAGCTCATTTTGAGCAGAACTAAATGGATGCAATAAAGAATACATTTGGAGTATTACAGTGGAGCAGCATCTTACGCAAAGGTTAGACTCCAAACAGTGGGGGTAAAGTCACATATGCTTCCACTTTCCTTGAAAATTCCATGTCATCACTGAGAAGCCTGAGGAGGTGCTGCTCCCCAAAGGGAGGACTGAGGAACAATACCACACAGGGCACAAGGATCTCCCCCTCCAAATGTTACCCTCAGTCCACACCACACATTCACTACCAGATAATCACATAACTAACTACATCACGCTTTACATGGTCTCTGTCTCTACTGAGCACCTAAAATTTAATCCATTCAAGTGTGGCATCACTGTGATGCAGTACCAATAAGCACGTACCAAAAAAAGAAATCACATTAGAAAAAGAACTTTAAACATAACACTTCTTTGGCAAATGATATGTAATTTAAAATATCACCAGATGTACAAAAGTCAGTCTCCACTATTTTCCAGAATCCTACCTAAGAGCTCATGTTCTGACCAGTACATACCATTAGAAGAGCTGTCTTCTAAACAATGTTCATTAGCAGACTGATGGAATTACCTCACTTCCATGTCCATGTATAAAATCGGAGCTGCTACAGCTTATTTACCTCCCAGCACATTCCAATAAAAAGTTCTTGAGTGGCCCTGGCTGGTGGTACAGTGGGTAAGTCACCGGCCTGCGAACCCAAAGGTCGCTGATTCGATTCCCCAGCCAGGGCACATAACCAGGTTGCAAGCCAGGTCTCCAGTCAGATCTATGGCTGGAGGCAGGTGAAAGGCAACCACACATTGCTCTCTCTCTCTCTCTCTCTCTCTCTCTCTCTCTCTCTCTCTCTCTCTGACTCTCTCCCTACCCCTCTCTCTAAAAATAATAAATGAATCTTTGAAGAAAAAAAAAAAAAGTTCATGAGTGGCACAATCACTCTGAACCTCTCAAAAGATGCCACATAAACCTGAGGTGTTATTATCATTATCTCTTTTGACTACCTAGCCTGGGAACACTGTCACATCTGTGGACTCTTGAATTATTAATACAAACTACTTCTTAGGTTTGAGAGCTTCAAAAGTTCAGAATATACATTTTATTACCCATGTCCAGATCAAGAAAAGGACAATTTAAAACACAATACAAAACAAAAAGACTAAATGTTTGATGTCACATGCAGTAAACACACATGCATGCACACATTTAGTTATTAGAATAAATGAAACAACAAGATTTTTGACACTCCCTGCATTGAGAAGTGGGGCTGCTGTCCCCTCCCCTGGAACCTGAGCCACTCAGTGGCTGATTTGGCACATAGAAGAAACAGTAATAATGCCATGCTGGTTTCCATGCTGGTGATATCACATTCAGGTGCTGTAGTCAGCAGTCCCAGCTGAGCCCAGGCTGCTAGCCACCCCCAATAAGCACTAGGTATATGAGTTGTCCCATCCAGGACCTTTCAGAGCATGTTCTCTGCCAAGCTCAATATCCCCCAGTAAACCCAGGTGGAGCAGAAGAATTAGAAGACTCACCCAACCGAGTGATTTCATATTTATGAAATATTAAAGAGTTGTTGATGTGAACCACTAAGTTTCAGGTGGTCTGTTAGCAATGCCTATATATACACTAATTTTCAACCTAAGGTTATATGCTATTTGAAACCGCAGAAGAAGAAATTTCTTGCATGGACATCGCCATCAGGTCTATAAAATTCAGTACCAGTACTGTACTTTGCAGCTGTGAAAGTACCCATGAGGAAGTGATTTCCTGTTTTAATCACCTCTTGCTGGTTTCAGCACAGGGCCCTCAGCCAGCCTGGAACACAGAGCACCACAGGAGCCTCAGGAAGAACTGGAAAGGCCTGCACAGGTGTAGTCCCCTGAGCCCAGGCTGACAGTGCAAGAATGGCAGCTTGGTCACCTGTCCTCTTTTCCTTACTTTAGTAATGTAATGTATAAGGAGCCATGTTGACATGAGAAACAAAAATGACAATGCTTTGCTGAACATGATAGAACTGATCTGTGGACAGGTAAATCCTGTCACCCACCTTCATGTCCAGGAGCCACGGCACATACTGCCGGCATCAACTTGGCAGCCCTTTGGGGCTGGAAATTGTTCAATGGGACTGTCCTAAGGTTAATGAAAATGTGTGTAAAAGCACTCCCCTCTAACCTTGTGAAAGAGTGAGCACCCAGTCTTTCTCTCATAGCACCGTTTCCACAAGACAAGGATGGAAATCCACAAACTGGCTGAAAAGAACCTCTAACGAAAAGAGTATTTATTTAGTCCATTGCTCACGAGCCATTTTCCCTGCTCTACTGCAAACTGAAGATCTTAGTTGTCCTATTTCCATATGTCACAGGCACCCAGAGGATACCACCTGAATCATGCCATCGCTCATGCATCTTACTCATCTTGATCTTCCCCTCCCCACTTCACTACTAACCCAATGCTCTTTATTATCACCTCTCCTGGCCCGTTAAACACATTTCTGTTAGTATAGTGGTTATTAAACTCCCACTAGATGTCATAAGAGTTAACAGATAAGCCCTGACTGGTGCGGCTCAGTTGGTTGAACGTCTCACACAAAGCAAAAGGTCAACTGGTTCAATCCCCAGTCCGGCACATGGCTGGACTGTGGGCCAGTCCCTGGGGATGCAGGTGAAGAGAACTAACCAATCCATGTTTCTCTCTCACACTGATGTTTCTCTCCCACTCTTCCTCCCTCCCTTCTCTCTTCTAAACGAAATAAAAATTAAAATTAAAAAAAAAAAAAAAAAAAGCATAGCCCTGGCTGGTGGCACAGTGGATAAGGCACTGGCTTGTGAACCCAAAGGCCGCTGGTTCAATTCCCCAGCCAGGGCACATAATCAGGTTGCAAGCCAGGTCTCCAGCCAGGTCCATAGCTGGAGGCAGGTGAAAGGAACCATACGTTGATGTCTCTCTCCCACTCTGTCTCTCCCCCTTCTCCCCCTCTTTAAAAATAACAAATAAAATCTTTAAAAATAATAAAATAAAATAAAGCATAAATGCCCCATAAATTTAAAAAAAAAAACTATATGATAATAACTCAAATTTAACAGGCAGGAGAACTAACTTCAAAAATAGAAATAAAAATATACAAACCGGACTTCCGGTCAAGATGGAAGCAGAGGCAGACACATTTCATCTCCTCACACAACCATAGAAAGAATTACGACGAGATCTCAAAAACAAATAACAACCACAACTGTCAGAAAATTGAGCTATGTGGAAATCTGACAACCGTGGATTTATAGAAGTCACATTCATCCAGATGAGTAGGAAGGGCAGAACTGCAGGAGAGATGCAGTGCGGCTTGGATAAACAGCAGTGGCAGCAAAATGAACAGCCCCAAATTCACATGTGGTGGATAAAAAATCAGGAGGAATACCCTGGGAGCCAGCAACCCCAGCCCCAGGCCAGACAGCCCAGCATTCCAGCACCAGAAAATAAACCCCCAATACCTCCGACTATACAAACCACTGGGGATTGGGCAACAGAAGAAACTGCAAGATTTTTGCTGCTTAAAGGGCTAACATGGTCTCAGAACTTACAAAAACCCCAGGACAGCAAATTGAAGGTCACCAATCATATATGGGAAATGGGCGAAGCAACTGAAAATAGAGCAAGTGCCAGGCAAATCACCAGACGCCAGGCAGCAACACTGTCTCCTCTCTGAGCTCCCCACCACAAACAGAGCCACAAAGCAGTGAAATGGGAGGTCTTGCCATGGCAGTTACCTAAGACTCCATCCCACACAACTTACAGGTGCCTTTGCTTCACAGGCCACACTACTAAGACCGGGAGTAACATAGAAACAAACACAGGGAGACTACCAAATTGAGCAGGCAAAGAAATATATGTAGCCCAAATGAAAGAACAGAACAAAACCCTAGAAAAAGAACTAAGTGAAAGGGAGATAGCCAACCTATCAGATGCAGAGTTCAAAACACTGGTGATCAGGATGCACAGAGAATTCCTTGAGTACAGCAAAAAAATAAAGGAAGAAATTAAGATTACACAAAGTGAAATAAAGAAAAATGTACAGGAAACCAACAGTGAAGGGAAGGAGGCCAGGATTCAAGTCAACCACTTAGAACAAAAGGAATAAATAAACATTCAACCAGAACAGAAAGAAGAAACAAAAATGCAAGTCGTCCAAGAACCTCTTGGACAACTTTAAACATCAACATCCAAATCATAGAGGTGACAAAAGAAGAAAAGGAACAGCAAGAAATTGAAAACTTATTGAAAAAATAATGGAAAAAAAGTCCCTAATCTGGCTAAGGAAATAGACATACAAGTCCAAAAAGCAAAGAGTCCCAAACAAGCTAGACCCAAAGAGGGCCACACCAAGACATATCATAATTAAAATGCCAAAGGTTAAAAATAGAAAGAATCTTAAAAGAAACAAAAGAAAGACAGAGAGTTACCTACAAAGGAGTTCCCAGAAGACTATCAGCTGATTTCCCAAAGAAACTTTGCAGACAAGAAGGGGTTGGCAAGAACACAACCCATCCCATGGTCATGAACTAAGGGTGGGGGATGACTACTGGAGGAAAGGGGATACCAGGCAGAGGGGGACTAAGAGGGAAAAATTGGGACAACTGTAATAGCATAATCAATAAAATATACTTAAAAATAAAAAAAAAATTAAATGTACAGACTGGCCTGTTATAATGTAAGTGAACAGACTCTGGGCACCGTGGTTGATCCTCTAAATTTGTATTCTGGAAATTTGTGTATAGCTAAAAATAGGAGCAAGATCCCATATCACTTAACACAATAGCCCCAAAGGGTCTGGATGCTGTTCTAGATCAGCAGTTCACCCTTGACTGCACAGAGAACCACTGGTTAGCTGTGCAGATACACCAATATCCAACCTCTACTTGGAGGTCTAATTTCCTTGGTTTGTGTGGAGAATGGGCATCCATTTTTAAAGAACATTTTTCAAGTGTTCCTACCTGTAGTCAAGGGTGAAAGTAACTGCTCTGGTACTATCTAGGGATCTAGTTAAAACATAAATTCTAACACAAAGTCTGGGATGGAACTCCAGATTCTGTATTTCTAATAAGCTTCTAAGTAACACCAATGTTGCTGATCCACAAACCACACCTGAGTAGCAAGGGTCCTCCAACGGCTAACCCAGCCATGTTCACCCTCCCCAACTTGGTCATCCCAAAAATGAAATTCTTCTCTAAACCCACGAGCAATTCAAGCAAACCCAGGGGACAACAGAGCCTGTCTTCTGTGGACACTTGTTATTGTGGGGTTGCAACACCCAACACACAAGCCACATCAGGGTGTCATGGTGTGCTGATTACAGTGCAGGCTCTGCAGTCATAGAAGACCAAGGCATGCACCAGATCTAACTTTCTTATCCTCTTTAGCCCAAGTGTTCTCCCCTGTACACTTGGTACTACATCAATACCACCACTCCATAGGATTTAAATATACACATAAAGCACTGAGCCCAGCAATTAGGACCTAATACACAAAATGCCTCATAATGTAAACCCTTACCAATAGTAGTGGGATTACTACTACTATTTCCTGACACCACTGTTTCCAGGTTCTCCTCCAACCTCCCTGAAACCCTCCATGAATTAGGGCTGAGAAAACACAATAGCTATACTGTTAAAGGTACTTTCTCAACAAACCCCCAACCTGCAAGGCAGATAAACAATGCCCCTGATACAGCACCTCTTGTGCAAGAGCTTTCAATCATGTCCTGACCCAAAAAACCTTAATTGCACAACAAGCAAAGACTGAGCTAAAACAATTCCCCAGAACCAACAACTCTCTGCATCAGACTGAAATCTCACATCAAAACAGACTAAGATCTGTGTAAAACCCCCCAGAAAAAAAAAAAAATTTAAATGGTCTCACCAAAAAAATAAAAAGGTAAATATGTGGAGTGACGGATGTGTTCATTAAGTCAATGAGGGCCACTCTTCGCAATGTATACATAAAGTCTGTACTGAAAGTATCCAGCCACGTGCCATGAAAAATAGACACATTTCTTGAAGCTACAAGACACAAGAAACATTGTACATAGAACAGTGATGACTCAGTCCCCTTCGAAGTAGGTACCTTGGGACCTCACCCAGTTCTCTCAATCACCATCAGCTGTCCCATCATATTTTCCTGAATCTCACTGATGGTCTGAAATCTCTTCCCTTTGAAAGGTGATTTTAGTTTTGGGAAAAGCTGGAGCATCAGGGTGCCAAATCTGGGCTATAGTGGGGCTAAGTCACCTAGGTGATTTGACATTTCGCAAAAAAAAAAAACTCAACACAAGATGTGATGCATGACCAGGTGCATTGCTGTGATGAAGCTGTCAATCACCAGCTGCCCATAGCTGCAGCCTTCTGAATCATCCAACTAGTTTCTGCTGAGGAATGTTCACGTTTAACATAAAACAGGATGCAGATTTGTTGCTCTACTTGCTCATTTTGAATGCAATGGCCACACAGTACACATGCTCACTCAATAGCATGTATCACCCCACACTGACTAGTACAGTGAAGTCATCATTGTTCACACACTCCACTCCACTCTCCTTGGCTGCCAGGTAACATCGATGTCATATAAACCGGTAGGACTTTTCCTGGGCAGACCTCACGTTGTGTATCAAATCATTTCATATTCAAATATTTTACTATTTTGTCTGTCAGTTACACCTCAATAAAGCTAGAAAGAAAAAGTCCCCCAGAGTTACTTCTCTACAGTATTGTTAAAAAATGCTGGGATACCCTGGAAAGTTTTGAAAGCACCAATCATCACTGTCATTAGCAAAGCACAAATAACAAAGGAAGTTGTGAAGGGAAGAGCTACCTATAAATTCCAGACTCCCATGCTTCTCTCTTTTTCCTGTTCTGTTCTGAAAGCTTTAGATTTCAAAGCTTTTTAAACAATGTTTAAAAACAAATATTGGAAGGGATCAAAGTCAAAATATGAACACTGAACAACTAGATAAGCTTTATTATTTAATCACTACTTAGCAACTTCCCTAAACACATAATGGAGACAGGGGGAAAGCATTTTTAATAATAAAGTGTTTAAGATCCTCAAAGAAGAAAAAACAACTTTCAATATTTTGGTATGGAAAATATGAATGACAGGAGGTGACCCTCCTGAACACAAAGCCAATGATTTGCTGATAATTTAGTAAGTCTGATGTAATAACACTATCATGCCCAGAACCTGAGCAAATTTTCAACACACCACTCCCATTTAGTATGATAAATAGGTCAATACTAGGCTGAAGTCTTCAGGAGACTGGCACTGGGTGCCTTTAGCTGAACTAAGGTATTAAAAGTTGCATTAAGCCCCAGCTGGTGTGGGTGGCTCAGTGGATTGAGGGCCAGCCTACAAATCCAAGGGTTGCTGGTTCGATTCCCAGTCAGGGCATATAACCAGGTTGCAGGACAGGTCTCCAGCCAGGTCCCCAGATGGAGGCATGTAAAAGGCAACCATACATTGATATTTCTCTCCCTCTCTTCCTCCCTCCCTTCCCCCCTCTCTAAAAATAATGAATAAAATCTTAAAAAAAAAAAAAAAAAAAAGTTGCATTAGTATGTCAACCCTTACAACCACGTACCTAAGTAAAAGATGTTCTGTATTCAATGGCTGCTGCTGTAACTGCCCAAAATCACAATCTTGAGATTCAGAGAAGGGCAAAGAAATTTCATGGGCACATAACTTAGAGAGGCCTACATACTAAAAGATTAAAGTGGTTACAAATATGTTACCTTTCCCATTTTGTTTTATAACCCACATCTCTTTGAACTCCAGGGTATTCTCAGAACTACTGTTTTATAAACGCTCAAGGAAAAAAATTGTATTTTCAGTTTAACAGCTTTATTCCTTCCAAGTCTCAAAAGATATTTTAATGCAAAATGTGTAACCAATGCCTTTTAAAATATTGTAAATACAGCAAAAGTTTATATAATTTGCTTTGATGTAGCAGCACAGCAGCTGCAATTATTTATAGAGTAGCAACAGCTAATAGTAAAATAAAAAATAAAATTTTAAACAGCCATACAACTAAGACAGTTGGACAAATATAAGCCTCCTCGATCTATAAAAGAATCAGCTTTAACTACTGGGTGATCAGAACATTTTTCTTCCTCTATTTCCAATTACTTTGTGAGTAAATACTAATGCTGGAATTTCTATAGTACTTTTATTTTTTTTTCTTTTTTTATTGTTGTTGTATTACATCCATACTCTTTTTGCTCCCCTCCGTCCCCCTCCCCACCCACCCATCCCCCACCAAAGTCAATCCCACCTGTTGTACATGTTCATGGTTCCTTTATACTAGGTTCTTGTCTAAGCTGTTCCCCTTCCCCGACTCTGTCTCCCCACTCCCCTCAACCCCTTTTCCCCTGACCACTGAAGGCCTATTCACTGTATTCATATATTTGGTTCTGTTTGGCTTGTTGTTAGTTTTGTTCATTATTGTCCTGTAATGGGTGAGATCATATGATATGTGTCCTTCGATGACCGGCTTATTTCACTAAGCATAATACTCTCCAGTTCCATCCATGTTGTTGCAAAGGGTACAAGTTCCTTCTTTCTTTCTGCTATGTAGTATTCCATTGTGTAAATGTACCAAAGTTTTTTGATCCAATCATCCACTGATGGGCACTTAGGCTGTTTCCAGCACTTGGCTATTGTAAATAGTGCCGCTATGAACATAGGTGTACATAGGTTCTTATGAATTGGTGTTTCAGGATTCTTTGGGTATAGTCCAAGTAGTGGAATTGCTGGATCAAAAGGCAGTTCTATTTTTAGTTTTTTAAGGAAACCCCATACTGTTTTCCACAGTGGCTGCACCAGCCTACATTCCCACCAACAGTGTATGAGGGTTCCCTTTGCCCCGCATCCTCGCCAACACTTGT
>PVIW01011349.1:0-38108 GCA_004026585.1 Noctilio leporinus
ATTAAAAAGAAAAAAAAGAAAAAAAAAAATAAAAAAAAAAAAAAAAAAAGGAGGAAGGAAGAAAAGAATACAGAAAGTGTTTAGAAAGGCTGGGGAAGGGAGGAATACTTAGATTGAGGACTGGGAATGCGTTATAGCCACAGAGTGAATAGACTTTAATTCGAGAGTAGGGTAGGGTCTTGGATATTTAGGTGGATTGAGGTATGGGGGGGATTAAGAATATGTGAGGAGTAACTTTTGCAAAGGATATGTTGAGGCTTAATAGTTCATATTACTCTCGGTATAATTCAGGTGCTTGAGTTTGGCAGCAATCCCTTTCCTGATGCTGCCTCTTTTTCTTGGTCAGGACTTTACAGTCTATAGTCTATATTCTAGCCGGTCTTGGCGCATGGCAGGGCCTCTGATTGTCACAGTAGGGCTGATTCTGAGTGTCCGCCCCCAGGTAGGCTGGGCCTTCCACAGCCTGGCTGGGTTTTAGGGCTGCCGATGTTCTGGAGCCTGGCGGAGTTTCCTGCTCAGGACAGCCCCCAGCACTTCTGCAGGGCAGCGTGCAACTTTGCTGGTCCCTGTGACGACTGGCCCCACCCCTGCAGTTCCGGGAGGAGGCCGGGCCTGTCAGTCAACACTGTCCGGGGTCCGCCTGCACTGTCCCGCCCTTCCGGGGCGAGCACCACGCCTCCAAGCCAATCAGCTCTCCGCAGAGTCCTTTATGCGGCCTCTGCAATGAGCCCCCCCAGGCGTGGGCGGTGAGGCCTTTGTCTCCGGCACTGGTGGGTCGCCAGCCACAAGTTCCCGGCTTGCGGGCTCTCCGGCTTGCCGTTTGGATTTTCCCGTGGAGCCTGGGGGCCTGTGTGGTTGTGCCGGGCTGGGCCTCCCCTCTAGCAGGGGCTTCTAGCTGCTGTTTCCCCAGCGGCCCAGCAGCTCCATTTTTCGGCCCTCTTGCGGCTCCGGCTTCCCACAGGACTCTTCTCCTCCGCCTCTAGCCCTGCGCGCCGCGAAACCTCCTCTCCCTGTTGCCGGGGTGAGTCTCTCACACAGTCCCTCCCCTGCAAGAGTTCAATTCCGCGTTCCCTACTGTGTTTGCCCTCGCCGCCCGCACTTCACTGCTGAGACTGCCAGTCGCCAGGGAGCCTGAAACTGGCCCCAGTCAAACGCGCCCCTCTGGGCAGAGCCGCCCCTGCCCAGAGCCGACCTCGACCCGCCAGCCGGTCGGTCGGGAACGCCTCACCCACTGTCCTGCTGGCCTCCTCTGCCTCTGGGCTGTGCTCCCCTATGTCCAGATGCTGCCCGTTCCAATCCCCAGGGTCCTGAAGACGTCTCAAGCTCCTTATCCTGTCCTCTAGCTGCTCTGGTACTTGAGAACACCATCAGCACTGCTCTCTACTCTGTCGCCATCTTCCCTCTCCTCCCCTCTTCATTCTTGTTTATCCTTTTTTCATTTTGTTGCATTGTCTGATTATTTTATTTTACCTGTTCTCCAATTCACTGATCTGGTCCCTTCCTTCCTCTAACTTGATTTGAATTCCTTCTATTGTGTTCTTCAATTCAGAAATTGTATTCTTCACTTCTTCCTGGTTCCTACTGATGCCCTTTTTAATGCTGGTAGAATTTTTAGTAAGTTCCTTGTAGTTGCCCTAGAATTCTTTGTAGTTTTCTTTGAGCTGGTTGAGCTCATTGAGGTTTCTTATAACCATTTCTTAGAATTCCATGTCTGATAGGTTGCTTGTTTCTATTTTTTTGACAGTGTTTCTGGTGATTCCTCCTTTCCTTTTGGTGACAGATTGTTTCTTTTTCTCTTCATTTTCAGTTTCTGTTGTTGCTTTGTTGTTGTTGTTTCTTGGATTAATTTACTCTAACTCCCTGCCTTTGTGGAGTGCTGTTCTGTGGCAGGAGATTTGTGGAGTTCAGTGGTGCAGTCTCCTAGATATCCTCAACTTGTCACTCTTGGGATGCCCTTTATGTAATTAATTTGGCCTGTCTTGTTTTATTTTGGATTTGGTTTATGTATTGATCCTTGATGAGTTTTTCACTCCAGCTGCCTTATTGAGAGACCCTCCTTCTAACATGTCTCATATTCTTTTATTGAGCTGCTCCTAAATCAAAACCTCCATTCCAGGCAAAATAACCACACCTTCAAAGATATCTTACACCCTCAATCATACTTTTTACTGCATATGAGCCTATCTAAACACCCATACCCTCAAAGGTAAAACCCACCCTTAATCACACCCTCAGTTGCAAGTGAGCCAACCTTAGTAAGGATGTAAATATAATAAGATTATTATAAGAGGGAAAAAATAACTGAGTTGACTGAAATATAGATAATTTTGAAAAGTGAAAAGGAGTAGCAAAGATAGTGGCAAGAACTGGTAGGGGGATGTGAGAGAGGAATCAAACTTTACCTCTTACATAGAAATGGGGTGGGGAATCAGAATGCAGTGAATATGAGTGATTAATATTAAGCCTAATTGGAAGTTATTTATCTTTAAATTTGCATATATATACCTATATATAAATACTGTGTTAGAGAACAAACATCCTTAAGTGAAAATAGTACCATAAGGAAGTTGATTTAGATAAAGTAGAGGAAAAAGATGTGAATCCAGTTGGTGAATAAGTTTCATCACAGCACTATTCTCAATGTATGGGCTATAATTTCTATAGGTGAGATGGGAGCAGGAGGTAAAAAATAGAACAAGAGAGATTGAGAGGTGTTTGGTGAAAGAAGAGGTGGTTTATAACTTCCCTTAGATTTATAACTACATTTTATAACTAAGTTTGTAAAGATGCCACACCTACCTCCCTGTCCACCCTCAATGAGCACTGATTGGTCAAGTGTGTTTTTTGTACAGAAAAAAGAATGTGTAGCACCTAATAATGCACACACAAATAAAGGTTTTAAAAGGCTGGAGAGGGGAGAAATATTACGAGTGAGGAAATGGAAATGAGTTGTAGGAGGAAAGTAGACCTTAAACCAAGAGTAGGAAGAGGATCTTTGGTAGTTAAATGAATTGAGAAAAGGGAGGAGTAAAAATATGGGATTTGGGATCAATGTAATATAAACACTATTTACTGTAAAGCACTAATTGTGAGAGCTAGAGGTGACTTTTGAAAAGGATATATTAGGGATTAATTCCTATAGCTCTCCTTGTAACTCAGGTGCTTGAGGTTAGCAGCGACCCATTTCCCGGGTCTGCCTCTTTTCCTTGACTAAGTCTCTGCAATCTACAGTCAGGCTGCAGCACCTTGAAGCGGGAGGGCCTATCTCTTTAGAGTCCAGTTAGTCAGGGCTGGTTCTGAGCACCACACCCCCAGTAGGGTGAGTCTCCAGTAGCCTAGCTGAATTTCCACTCTGCCAGTGTTTTGGGGCCCTCCCTTCCTGCTCTGCAGCATGCTTTTTGGGCAGAGGATGGCTACACCTCCCTTGCAGGCACTGGTGTTTGCAGTGGGGGGTGGGGGGTGGGGTAGGGGTGTTGCAGTGGCGAGTAGCTGGTTCAGCCAGTGGAAAGCTCCCCACTCCTACAGTTTCCACACTGAGGTTCCTGAGGGGACCTGTGTGAAACTCTAGGAGGGGGCCTCCCTTCCTGTTGGGGCTTGGCTCCAAGCCGCCCCCTCCCAGTGGGTGCGGGAGGTTCAGGTTTCCGGCTGCTGGGACTGGTATGCTTCAGTGCTCCAGTTCCCAGGGGATTTCTCCTCTGCCTCTGGCCCTGGTAGGGGCACTTCCTCTCTTTCAGCCTCTGGAGAATGACCCTCCCACAATCCGTTCCCTGAAGAAGTTTAACTCCTCAGTCCTCCTGAGTTTTTGCTCACTGTTTACACTTCACTGCTCAAATTTCTAGTCATCAGGAAACCTCAAGCTGTCTTTAGTCAGAGCTGCCTCTCTGGGCAGAGCCATTACTGCCCAGAGCTGACCTTGGCCTGCTGTCCTGACTGGCTCTGGAACTGTCTTACCTGCTCTCCTGTATACCACTGCAGCCTCTGGGCTGTGCACCTCAGAATCCAGACACTTACTACTCTACTGCTCAGGGACTTGCAGCTGTCTTGTGCTTCCCACCCCACTCTCAAGCTGCTCCAGTGCTTGAGAATGGTGTCAGAGCAGCCAGCTACTGTGTCATTATCTTCCAAAATCTATGTATTTTGAGCGATTTGTATCTACTGCTCTAGGCACTTTCTTTTAGTAAGAATAAATTTTGTCTATGTCTCTGTTTCACCCTCTGTAAACAACTTCAAAGGGGCTGCTTACATTTACAATGAACTTCCCCCTCCTTTTGGTGACTAGAGCAAGTTTCTCAAACATTGTGATTCACTGATGCTGGGAAAGACACAATGGTATCTCTAATGGTAATAATAACTTCTCTTTAGCATATTTTATCCAATGTTCTCTAAATGTTACATGGTGAAATCTCACTGTCATAAGAAAAGAAAATGCACAGCTAAGCAATTCTGCATCTGTGAATAAAATCCAGGTAGGATGGTCCCTCAAATATATGCTTTTCCTACTGAGACTTTCCTATTTCTGACAGGGTGGGCTCCTCTGCTTCTGATATAACCCTGCAGCACTAGGGGAAGACTTGGCAACAGAGTCTCCAGACATTTGGATGATTTGCCAGGCTGCCATCCATTCACATACCTAGAGACTTAAGTGAATTCTCCCATATCCAACATGGCTAAGGAAATACAAGGTTAGTAGTCAGTTAAGGTAATTCATGTTCCTTTTTTCAATGATTTAGATTATGATAAAATACACCCACTGTGAAGATTGGGTCAAACAAAAATTTCTTTCTGTGAAGATTCAGAAGGCACTTTCTACCTGGCACAGAACCATGCAGTCAGTATTACAAACATCAGTGAATACCATGATGCAGGTGATTGGCTGTGCTGAGGCACTCAAGTATGGAAAGTACAAGATAAATGAAAGTACATGGCAGGTTTTCATTTATTTATTTATATTATTTTTTTATTTTTTTAAGATTTTCTTTATTATTTTTAGAGAGAGGGAAAGGGAGGGAGGAAGAAAGGGAGAGAAACATCAATGTATGTTTGCCTTTCACTTGCCTCTTGCTATGGACCTGGCTGGAGACCTGGCTTGCAACCTGCTTATATGCCCTGGCTGGGAAATTGAACCAGCAACCTTTGAGTTAGCAGACTGGCACCTTATCAACTGCGCCACCAGCCAGGGCCAGATGGCAAGTTTTTAAAATCTATATATTGGGGGCTTCTAGGACCAGGTTTATCGTTTGGGAACTGTGTCATGGAAAACTCAGAATGTATGTCTTTTACTCTTCATCATTTTCATATAGACACAATCAGGCTGGAATGAACAGGGAGGTAACTGGTGATGATGTGAAGGAAACCAAACAGAGACAGTCAGAAGCAAGGAGATGAGAGAGGCCAAGGCCACTTTTATGTTTTGGTCCACTTGGTATATGAAACATGTAGAAAAGCCAGAGAGGGAGAGAGGGAGAGAGCTATACAAATAAGGTTTTCACAACTTGTGTAAAATATTTAATTGATTAGAATTGTTCACCTTCATTGGCCTCTGTATCTCTCTCTCTGTCTCTGTCTCTCTCCTCTTGGCAAAGGGTATTTTCTGTTAAAATTTGCATGCACATCATTTAGCAAAATACAAGCACCTTCTTCACTGTGTTATTCCCATCTCTATCAGAATTGGAATTAGACCTACTGAAGTTCTTAGAGCAAAATTCTGTTGAATCGAAATAGTCCTTTAGCAATTTAGGCCACAAATGTAACATTTAAAGTAATTTAATACAGATGGAAAACACCTGTCCATGCTTTGAACCCAGATAGGGGAAGTTGGCAATGTCGGGAGAGCCATAGCTCACTTTATGAGAAGGATTAAGAAGACCAATTATCTCAGAAGCCAAATCTGAAATAAATTGTCTGAGGACTTGACCTTTGAAAGGCTCAAGATCTAAAGTGGTTTGCCTAAAAAAGTGTTCCACCCTGGATACCTCAGAATCTCATTTACACTCTTATTTTCTCCTTCTCTCTCTCCTTTTAACAGTAATAAAGGAGAAATATTTATCACATTATATATATTAAAAATTTAACCCCAGAAAGTAAATTTATTTTAAGTATATTTTCCCAAATGACTATAGCTGATTGAAAGACAAATCAAGGGGAGGTTGATCCACTGTCAAGGAAACTAGGGAAAGAAATGAAAGAAGCCAAAGTCAAAAGCTGGGCCTGGCCTTTCTAAGCAACCAGACTTTCCAGCAGTAACCTCTGTATTTTAGCAAGTTGTCTGGAGTCCTTATGACAATCCCAGGGGTAATAAGAAACCAGGCACCCATTGAACTATAAAAAGGAGAATGGAAGTAGAAGATTATTTTTAAAGTTATGTCAGTGCATAAGCCATATTATGAAAACAAGGTCATAGGAATAAAAACACTCATAGTATCACTACATAAGGTAGAAGTTGTTTTTTCTGTACCTTTCATATACTGTATACAATTTTACAAAGTTGTAAAAAAATGAAAATACTTTCATGTACAATGTACTTTATGTAATATATCATAAGGTGTTTATCATGTAGTTACATGCTCCTAATAATAATGTGTAGTTGCTGCATTAAATTCCATTAGGGAAATTTACAATTTTGTTAGTCTACATGGGTCATTTAGGTTGTAACTTTTTTTTTTTTTTTTACTATTATAAACAATCTTGTAATGAACATCTTGTTACATACACTTTTTGGAACTTCTTGGTTTATTTTCTCAGCATAAACTCCTGGCAGCTTAATTATTGGACAAGGGGTATAAATACTTAAATTTTTCTTTACAAATGTTGCCAAACTGATTTCCAAATAGATGGGAATAACTGACTAATTTTGCCACAACCTTGCCAGAAATCTAAATTAAATTAATAAAATTTTATCTCACCATAGTTTTAAGTTAAACTTTTCTGATTTCTTCCAAAATTGGACATATTTTTACGTATTTGTGATTTATGTTTTCTCTGATGAGAACTGCCTCATTATTTTTTATTGTTGTTCTTGTTGTTGGCCATTTACCTACTGGGGACTTATAACTTCTTTAATTAAAATTCTAAGTAATTTAAATATTGTAGGAAATATCTCCCAGGCATATTTTACCATGTTTTGTTCTTTTTTTTTTAAAAGATTTTATTTATTATTTTTAGAGAGAGGGGAAGGGAGAGAGGCAGAGAGGGAGAGAGACATCAATGTATGGTTGCCTTTCACCTGCCTCCAGCCACAGAGCTGGCTGGAGACCAGGCTTGCAACCTGGTTATGTGCCTTAACTGGGGAATTGAACCAGCAACATTTGGGTTTGAAGGCCTGTTCCTTATCCACTGGGCCAGCAGCCAGGGCAGGTTTTGTTCTTATATTTGAAATACTTTTCTTAAATAGAAGAGGAAAAGAAACATGAATGCACATGATTTTATCTTCAGTCTTCATTCATGATGACTCTTCATTGTAGCATTTGTATTTTAGAGTATAGGCTGACAGATTCAACACCAAAAAGAATACCCTGAGTAGAAAGCAATACAGGATTAGTGTTTGGGAATCAGGGACATATAGTTCAAATCTGGTACAATTTGTCTCAGGTTTAAAATCTTTCAAATTTCACATCAGTACTTTTAGTGTCACAAAAGTGTTAATTTAGTGGGGCCATGCTTTGATGAATAATAAAACTGAATTGCAGGGGGTGGATGTTCACATCATGTGTGAAAAACTACAATTTGTCCTACAGCCAGTCATTAATTCTCTAAGCCCGTGACCTTGAGTCTGACATATTGTAGGAGAAATCATGCAAAAACAAATCTCTAGGCTATTTCCTTCTCAGGAAAATTCTGAAAGGGACTCTGTCTTTGCAACTTTTTATTGCATTTCCAGTCTTCATATTTGTATCAGAACTTGCTCAATTTCCCAAAGAAGAAGAAATGGAAAAGCCCTAACTGAAGCATGCTTGACAGGTCCCTGCCATCTTTGAGTATGTAGATGCTGAGGGATTTTTTTAAAATTTGTGTTTCCATTTTTGGGGCCCTATCACTCATTCTAATAGTTCAAAGCAGCTATACTCCACCCTCTCTCACTTGTTCCACAATTGATAAAAAGAAGAAAAATAAATTAAGCAAGATTTATAAGGGGAGGAACTGCTGCTGGCAGGTGTTGAAAATAACTGTGTAAGAAGAGGAGATAGGTGGACTTAAGAGCAGTTCATTAGAAAAACTATAGCACTTTGTAGTTAACATTGCAAAAACATGTTGCATATTTTATTTTATTGCCAATGCTTCTTTTAAAATAAGAGTTTATATAATGTACATATTTACTCTTCTTTTTACAACTTTCAGAACAACTGGAATTTCTGCAAACATAGTCTATTCATGTTCTATAAATTTTATCTAGTCATTCTAATTGCTTTTCTGAAACATTTATTTCACTATCCTCTTTCCCATAACTCACAAATCTTGTCACCTCTATTTCTTAAAATGTTTGAATCCACCTGCCTCTCTCCTTTACTACTTTTAATCATAAATGAATTTATTATCTCACCATATCAAGTCCCTTTACTGAGCTCTGAACACGTAACATTTGGTGGAAATATAGAAGAAGCAGGAGATTACATTTATATATCCCAATGTTTCACAGTCATTCAAACTCATCCTATCCCTACCCATCTCTCAATGTTCTACAACCTGAACCTCTTTCAGTATTTTCAATTTCATCCTGATTGGTCATGGGAAGAAGTTAGAGAAGATTCCCCTTACTCCTCTGCCATCTTGGGCCTCTAAGGCAAGAAAACTATCAGACATGGAATTCAAAATAATGATTATACAGAATTAAATTAGCTCAGCAAGCACAAATAAAACTACACAGAACTCTATGGAAACTTTAAGGAGTTTATTGAGAACTATACCAGCATTCAAAAGGGAGCACTGGCTGGTGGCTTAGTGAATAGGCATTGGCCTGTGAACCCAAAGGTTACTGGTTTGACTCATAGCCACAGCACATAACCAGGTTGCAAGCCAGGTCTCCAGCCAGGTCCATAGCTGGAAGCAGGTAAAAGGCAGCCATACGTTCATGTCTCTATCCCTCTCTGCCTCTTTCCCTTCTCCTCTCTGTGAAAATAATAAATAAGGCCAATATCTCTGATGGACATAGATGCTAAGATTCTCAACAAAATATTGGCCAACTGGATCCAGCAATACATTAAAAAGATCATACACCATGATCAAGTGGGTTTCATCCCAGGGATGCAGGGATGGTACAACATTTGAAAATCAATAAATGTAATATACCACATAAACAAAATGAAAGATAAAAACAATATGATCTTATCAACACATGCTAAAAAAGCATTTGATCAAGTACAGCAACCATTTATGATAAAAACACTCAGGAAAATGGGAACAGAGGGAGCATACTTCAACATAACAAAGGCCATATATGAGAAACCTGAAGCCAACATCATACTCAATGGGCAAAAACTCAAAGCTTTCCCCCTAAGATCAGAAACAAGACAAGGCTGTCCACTTTCTCCACTTCTGTTAAACATCATTTTGGAAGTTCTAGCCATAGCTATCAGAGAAGAAAAAGGAATCAAAGGTATCCAAATTGGAAAGGAGGAAGTCAAACTATTATTTGCAGATGACAGGATAGTGTACATACAAAACTCTATAGACTCCACCAAAAACCTACTTAACCTAATAAGCAAATTAAGCAAAATAGCTGGATATAAAGTCAATATTCAGAAATCAAAACCATTTTTGTATACCAATAATGAAACATAAGAGATAGAAGCTAAAAAACAAATCCCATTTACCATAGCAACAAGAAAAATAAAGTACTTAGGAATCAACTTCATCAAGGAGGTAAAAGATCTGTACTCAGAAAACTACAGAACATTGAAGAAAATAAGAAAGATACAAGTAAGTGGAAGCATATACCATGTTCATGGGTGGAAGAATTAACATCATTAAAATGTCCATACGACCCAAAGCAATCTATAGATTCAATGCAATCCCAATTAAAATACCAATGACATATTTCACAGAGATAGAAAATAAACTTCAAAAATTTATGTGGAGCCAAAACACCCATAAATAGTCACAGCAATCTTGAGAAAGAAGAACAAGGTAGGAGGAATTACAAGACCAGACATCTAACTATACTACAAGGCTACTGTAATCAAAACAGTCTGATACTGGCATAAGAATAGACATATAGGCCAAAGAAACAGAATAGAGAGGCCAGAAATAAACCCAGGACTCAATGGTCAATTAATATTCAACAAAAGAGGGAAGGAACATAAAAATGAAGTAAAAACAGTCTCTTCAATAAGTGATGTTGGGAGAACTGGACAGCAACATGCAAAAAAATAAATAAATAAAACTAGGCCACCAACTTACACCATACACTAGAAGAAACTCAGGATGGATAAAGGACTTAAATATAAGCAGTGTCACCATAAAGGTCCTGGTAAAAAAATATAGGCAGTAAAATTTTAGATATCCTATGCAGAAATATGTTTACTGATACTTCTCCAAGGGCAAAGGAAATTTAAAAACAAACAAACAAACAAATGGGGCTATATCAAACTGAGAAATTTCTGTTCAGCTAAAGAAAACACGAACAAAATTAAAAGGGAACCAAGGCTGTGGGAAAAAATATTTGCCAATGATACCTTAGACAATGGTTTGATATCCAAAATATATAAAGAACTTATGTGACTCAACTCCAGGGAGACAGACAACCCAAATAAAAAAATGGGCAAAGGATCTGAACAGATAACTCTCTGAGGAAGACATACAAAGTGCCCAAAGGCATATGAAAGAATGTTTAACATCACTAGCCATCAGAGAGATGCAAATTAAAACCACAATAAGATACCACCTCACACCTGTCAGAATGGCAATCATTAACAAATCAACAAGCAAGTGTTGGTGAGGATGTGGGGGAAAAGGGAACCCTGGTGCACTGTTGGTGGGAATGGAGGCTGGTGCAGCCACTATGAGAAACAATATGGAATTTCCTTTAAAAACTAAAAATGAAACTGCCTTTTCATCAGTAATTCCACTGCTAGGATTATACCCATTGGATCCTAAAACACCATCTCAAAAGGACCTATGCACCCCTATATTCATAGCAGCACTGTTTACTATTGCCAAGTCCTGGAAACCGCCTAAGTGCCCATCAGTGGATGAATGGATCTAAAACCTTTGTACATTTACTCAATGGCAGCATAAGGAAAGAAGGAACTCAGTCCTTTTGGATGGAACTGGAGTGTATTTTATGCTTGGTGAAATAAGCCTGGTGACAAATGACAAATACCATATGGGATGTTTTTGACCTCTTGTCTTTGTAGTGTGACTTTCTGTTGTATAGAGGTGCACTTTTTTTACTTTCTGAATCTACTTTGGGTGTCATCAGATCATGTCTCAGTCTGGGGCTAGTCATCCTGTTGGAGCCTACCAGAGATCACGGAGATTTGTCTGCATCTCTCAGCTTTTAATATAATTTATCATTGATGCCATCAGGTGTAGGTGGCACAGATTAGTTCAATTGTAATCTAATCATTCTGTGATCAGGGGTCAGTCCGGTTGCTCCCTCATTTCTCTCCTCAAAGCCACCACTCCAAACTTTCCTTTGGAGTCTCTTGTCCACTCTGCCTTCCCTCTGCTGGGACCCAAGGTAAGTGGGTGCCAATGTATTTTTGTGCATGGTCACTTTAATAACTTTCTGTCTCTTGTCGTCTCAGCCTAGCAAACCTCATGATTTTTCATTTTTCACAGTTGGACGTTGTTTTATTCTCAGCTGTGTTGTTGTAGGCTGGGAAGCCCAGCTGGGTGTTTAGACCCTACCCTTCTCAGTTCCAGTTACTTCAGCTGCCACCTGTGGGAGCCCCATCAGCCCTTTCACATCTCTGCACTTTCTACCAGTACTATTGTGAAGAAGCAGTCTCATCTGTTCTGTCCCTGCCAGCTTGTGTTCTGTTGATTATTCCAGATGACTTCTCCAATTAAATTGTAATTCCAGATTGGTCCTGGTTCTCCACTTGTTTCCTTATTTATTTGGGATCTAAATTGATCACCAATAGTTTCACATTTGTGTTAGCGGTATTTGCAGTAATTCAGGAGTGACTTTACTGGTTTATTTGTTCTATAAAGCCCTGTGCATTTTTTTCCACAAAGCTCTTCTAAAGTTTGTAAAGAACTTGGTTGTTCAATAGGCTACCAAAATATTGTTTCTTCACTTGTGCAACTCATCTTTAATCTCTTCTGGTTTCAAAGGATCATCCCTTGGCCCATAATATGTGCTACTAACATCAAGTATCCTGTTCTTCTTAGTGATTGTTCAACTCTAAAACATAGCATTTGTCTCTTAATAGGCTTGTCCTTTTGTTTTTATTTTATATTTGTTTCTTAAGACCAGATCTTTATTTAGAGACATCTTTGTAATTCCTTTTCAGGCCACAAAATAGAACCCCTCAAAAATTATTTTTACCATAAAGAATGTTTATTTTTAACCTGATTGTGACAAAGGGATTTCTAGCTATGATTCAAAATGCAAAAACTATAGGAGAAAATATTGATACTATTGACTTAAGTTAAAATTTATGGCAGAATTACCAAAACTAAAATAGAAAGACTAGTAACAAACTTTCAAAAATTTATTTGCAGTTGATATCCCCAATGGGTTACTCTTCCTATAAACAAATAAACACTCCAAAAATAAATTGAAGAATTGAAAATGATATTGATAAACATTTCATTGAAAAGACTTACACATAAAAATGGTGCTTAATCTCATTTATAATTAGAAAATTGCAATGAGATACCATTTTCACAACTTTGATTAGCAGGTATGAAAAAATTGATAGCATTATGTTGGTGTGGCTGTGGGGAAGTAGATAATCTTATTATTGGTGGACTGTAATTGGTTCAATACTTATGAAATATAATCCATTAAATCAGAAGTGCATATCCTATAGCCTAACAATATATTTTCTGTGAATTTATTCTGCAAATAGCTAGAATATGTGCATAATGGCTCATATGCCATATTACTTATTGTAGCATTATTTGTAATAGGAAATGTTTTCTTAAAAATACCTAAATTTCCCTTGGTAGGAGAATAGTTAAATATAATATGGTATTTGATACAATAAAACATCATGAAATTGTAACTTAAAAAAACTACTCTTTTGAGGTATGATGAACATACAAAAAGCAGTATATATTTAATGTATAAAATTTGATGGGTTTGGAGATGAGCATACACTCATGAAATCATTATCACTATAATTTATACTATAAATATATTTATAAACTCTAAATATGTCTTCCAACACTATTTATTTATTTTAAAGACAATTTTCTAGAGACATTTTAGGTTTACAAAATTGCAATTTCCTGTATACCTTATGCCCTTACACATCCATAGTATGTCCCATTCTCAACATCTGTTACAACTGATGGATCTATTTTAATAAATCATAATCACCCAATGTCCATAATATACATTAGCATTTACTCTTGGTGTTATAGATTCTATAGATTCAATCAAATGTATAATTATATTCTTACATCATTATAGTATCATACAGAGTATTTTCTCTACCCTAGAAATCCTCTGTGTTCCATCCATGTAATTACCCTCATTTCACCAATCCGAAACTTTGGCAACCACAGATCATTTTATTATCCCCATAGTTTTGACTTTTCCATAATAACATATAGTTGCAATAATAGAGTATGGAAACATTTTACATTGGCTTTTTTTTTTTTTTTTTTTTTTATCAAATAGTAACATGTACTTAACAGTCCTCTATGCTGTTTCATGACTTGATAGCTCATTTCCCTTTTTTTTTTTTTTTATTGTTCTATTACAGTTGTCCTAATTTTCCTCCATTTCTCTCCCCTGCCTGCCCCTTACCTTCCACAATCAATCGCCACCATGTTGTCCATATCCACGGTAATTTATACATGTCCTTTGACTAGACTCTTACCCTTTTTTCCCTTTTCTCCCTCTCTCCCCTCTCCTCTGTTTCTTCTTTCAATACCTCTGGTTCTATTTTGGTCATTTCTTTGTTTTATTCATTAGGTTCCTTTTCTAGTTGAGATTATATGGTATTTGTCACTCACTGCTGCCTTATTTCATGTGGCAATAATACTCTCCATCCATGCTATTGTGAAATGTTGTAGTTCTTTCTGGTGTATAGTATTCCATTGTATAAATGTACCAGTTTTTTTAATCCACTCATTCACTGATGGGCACTTAGGCTGTTTCCAGCACTTGGCTATATTGCAAATAATGCTATTATGAACATTGGGGTACATATGTTTGTTTGAATTATGATACAGGATTTTTAGGGTATGATCCCAGCAGTGACATTATTAGGTTAAAATGCAGTTCCAATTTTAGATTTTTTTAGGAAATTCCAACTTTTTAAGATCTTTTTTAAAAAAAATTTATTATTTTTAGAGAGAGGGGAAAGGAGAGAGGCAGAGAGGGAGAGAGAAATCAATGCATGGTAGCCTTTCACCTGCCTCCAGTGGCAGACCTGGCTGGAGACATGATTTGCAACCTGGTTATGTGCCCTGGCTGGGAATCTAACCAGCAACCTTTGGGTTCGCAGGCTGGCACCTTATCCACTGTGTCACCAGCCATGGACTCCCACACTGTTTTTAACAGTGGCAGCACCAGCCGGCATTTCCACCAACGGTGAACTAGGGTTCCCTTTTCTCCACATCTTTGCCAGCACCTGTCATTTCTTGATTTGTTAATGTTACAATTAGAGATGCCCTCATCCACTCCCCTTTTCCCAATTCCATAGAGCCCAGCTACCTCTTCACTCTGGTCATCAGCACACTGCTGTCTATGTCTGAATTAATCATGTATGTTCTTTGGCTAATTCCTTCAGCTTCTTTCATCCACTCCCTCCCTGTCCCTCTGACACTGTCAGAGTGTTCTCTGTCTCTATGATTTTGCTTCTATTTTGTTCATTAGTTTATGTTGTTCATTAGATTTCACATATAAGTAAGAACATGTAGTATTTGTCTTTCTCTGACTGGTGTACTTCACTTAGCATAATAATCTTCCAGGTCCATCTATGATGTTGTAAAAGGTATGATCCCATTACTCTTATGACTGTATATTATTCCATTGTGTAAATGTACCACAACTTTTTAAAAAAGATTTTAATTTATTTTTAGAGAGATGGGAATGGAGAGAGGCAGAGAGGGAGAGAGACATCAATGGATGGTTACCTTTCACCTGCCTCCAGCTGTAGACCTGGCTGGAAACCTGGCTTACAATCTTCTTATGTGCCCTGGTTGGGGAATCAAAGCAGTGACCTTTGGGTGCACAGGCCGGCACTTTATCCACTGTGCCACAGGCCAGAGCTGTACCACAACTTTTTTATTCACTAATCTATTGGTGGGCACTTGGGATATTTCCAGGTTTGGCTATTGTAAATAATGTTATAAATACAGGTGGGTCATATATGCTCTCAAATTAGTATGTCTTAATAATTAGGATGTATTCCCAAATGTGGGATTGCTGCATCAAAAGGAAGCTTCATTTTTAGTTTTTTGAGGAAAATCCATAGTGTTTTGTATATTGGCTATACCAGTATGAATTCCCACCAACAATGCACTAGGTTTCCCTTTTTTCCACATCCTAACGAGCACTTGTTTTTTGGTTGGTTGTTTGTTTTCTTTATTTCTTTAAAAATATTTTTATTGTTGTTGTATTATATCCATCACCTTTTTGCTCCCCTCCATCCCCGTCCCCACCCACCCATCCCCCCCAAAGTCAATCCCACCTGTTGTCCATCTGCATGGTTCCTTTATACTAGGTTCTTGTCTAAGCTGCTCCCCTTTCCTGCCTCTGCCACCCCCTCCCCCCAACTCCTTTCCCCTGACCACTGAAGGCCTATTCACTGTATTCATATATTTGGTTCTGTTTTGCTTGTTGTAAGTTTTGTTCATTATAGTCCTGTAATGGGTGAGATCATATGATATTTGTCCTTCACTGACTGGCTTATTTCACTAAGCATAATACTCTCCAGTTCCATCCATGTTGTTGCAAAGGGTAAAAGTTCCTTCTTTCTTTCTGCTATATATAATTCCATTGTGTAAATGTACCAAAATTTTTGATCCAATCGTCCACTGATGGGCACTTAGGCTGTTTCCAGCACTTGGCTATTATAAATAGTGCTGCTATGAATATAGGCGGTACATAGGTTCTTCTGAATTGATGTTTCAGGATTCTTTGGGTATAGTCCAAGTAGTGGAATTGCTGGATCAAAAGGCAGCCCCATTTTTAGTTTTTAAAGGAAACCCCATACTGTTTTCCAAAGTGGCTGCACCAGCCTGCATTCCCACCAACAGTGCACAAGGGTTCCCTTTTCCCCGCATCCTTGCCAAAACTTGTTGTTTATTGATTTGTTAATGATTGCCATTCTGACAGGTGTGAGGTGGTATTTTATTGTGGTTTTAATTTGCATCTCTCTGATGACTAGTGATGTTGAGCATTTTGTCATTTCCCTCTGGGCCCTTTGTATATCTTCCTCAGTGAGTTGTCTGTTCAGGTCCTTTGCCCATTTTTTAATTGGGCTGTCTGTCTCCTTGGTGTTGAGTCACATTAGTTCTTCATGTATTTTGGAGATCAAACCCTTGTCTGAGGTATCATTGGCAATTATGTTTTCCCATACAGTTGGTTCCTTTTGAATTTTGCAGATATTTTCTTCAGCTGGACAGAAACTTTCCAATTTGATTTAGTCCCATTTGTTGATATGTTCTTTTATTTCCTTTCCCCTTGGTGAAGAGTCAGTAAACATATTTCCTCATAGGTTATCCAAAAGTTTACTGCCTATATTTTCCTCCAGGACTTTTATGGTGGCACTGCTTATGTTTAAATCCTTTATCCATCTTGAGTTTATTCTGGTGTATGGTTTAAGTTGGTGGTCTAATTTTATCTTGTTGCATGTTGCTGTCCAGTTCACCCAACACCATTTGTTGAAGAGACTGTTTTTACCCCATTTGATGTTCCTTCCCTGTTTGTCAAATATTAGTTGACCATAGAGTCCTGGGCTAATTTCTGGGCTCTCTATTCTGTTCCATTGATCTATATGTCTATTCTTATGCTAGTACCAGATAGTTTTGATGACAGTAGCCTTGTAGTATTGTTTAAAGACCGGTATTGTGATTCCTCCTACCTTGTTCTTCTTCCTGTAGATTGCTGTTGCTATTTGTGGGCATTTTGGGCTCCATATAAATTTTTGAAGTGGTTTTTCTATTTCTGTGAAGTCTGTCATTGGTATTTTAATTGGGATTGCATTGAATATGTAGATTGGTTTGGGTAGCATGGACATTTGAATGATGTTAATTCTTCCCATCCATGAACACGGTATATGCTTCCATTTCTTTGTATCTTCCTTGATTTCTTTCTTCATTGTTCTGTAGTTTTCTGAGTACAGGTCTTTTACCTCCTTAGTTAACTTTATTCCTAGGTACTTTATTTTTCTTGTTGCTATGGTAAACGGGATTAGTTTTCACGCTTCTATTTCTGTTGTTTCATTATTGGTATACAAAAATGTTTTCGATTCCTGGATATTGACTTTATACCCAGGTATTTTGCTGAATTTGCATATTAGGTTGAGTGAGTTTTTGGTGGAGCCTATCAGGTTTTGTATGTACACTATCATATCATCTGCAAATAATGACAGTTTGACTTCCTCCTTTCCAATTTGGATACCTTTGATTCCTTTTTCTTCTCTGATGGCTATAGCTAGAACTTCCAAGACAATGTTGAATAGAAGTGGAGAAAGTGGGCAGCCTTGTCTTGTTCCTGATCTATAGGGAAGACTTTCAGTTTTTGTCCATTAAGTATGATGTTGGCTTCAGGTTTCTCATAGATGGCCTTTATGATGTTGAGGTATGCTCCCCCTATTCCCATTTTGCTGAGGGTTTTTATCATAAATGGTTGCTGCACTTTATCAAATGCTTTTTCAGCATCTATTGATATGATTATATGGTTTTTATCTTTCAATTTGTTGATGTGTTGTATTACATTTATGGATTTATGAATGTTGCACCACCCTTGCATCCCTGGGATGAAACCCACTTGATCTTGGTTTATGATCTTTGTAATATACTGCTGAATCCGATTGGCCAATATTTTGTTGAGAATTTTAGCATCTATATTCATCAGAGATATTGGTCTGTAACTTTCTTTCTTAGTTGTGTCTTACCCTGGTTTTGGGATTAGAATAATATTGGCCTCATAGAATGAGTTTGGGAGTCTTTCCTCTTCCTGTATTTTTTGGTATAGTTTGAGGAGGATAGGAGTTAGTTCTTCTTTAAATGTTTGGTAAAATTCACCTGTGTAGCCATCTGGTCCAGGGCTTTTGTGCTTTGGGAGATTTTGGATGACTTCTTGAATTTCACTCGTTGTTATTGGCCTATTGAGGCTTTCTGCTTCTTCTGGGTTCAGTTTTTGTAGATTATACCTTTCCAGAAATGTGTCCATTTCATCCAGGTTGTCATATTTTTTGTCATAGTGTTGTTTGTAGTAATTTCTTACAATCTTTTGTATTTCTGAGATATCAGTTGTGATTTCCCCTCTTTCAGTTCTGATTCTGTTTATTTGGGTCCTCACTCTTTTTCTTGATGAGTCTGGATAAGGGCTTGTCAATTTTGTTCATTTTTTCAAAGAACCAGCTCCTGGTCCTGTCGATACTTCAAATTGTAGTTTAAATCTCTGAGTTATTTAGTTCTGCTCTGATCCTGATGATTTCCCTCCTTCTACTTGCTCTGGGCTTTGTTTGTTGTTGCTCCTCTAGTTCTTGCAGCTTTGTGGTTAGGTCGTTTTTATAGACTTCTTGTAACGTTTTTTGGAAGGCCTGTATTGCTATAAATTTCCCCCTGAGAACTGCCTTTGCTGTATCCCATAGGTTTTGGGCTGTTGTGTGTTCATTGTCATTTGTTTCCAGGAACATTTTGATTTCATCTTTGATCTCATTGTTGACCCCTTCATTGCTTAAAAGCCTATTATTCAGTCTCCATGAGTTAGAGAATTTTTGTTTTTTTCCATTGAGATTGGTTTCTAGTTTCAAGCCATTGCGATCTGAGAAGATGCTTTGTATGATTTCAGTTTTCCTGTATTTGTGGAGGCTTTTCTTGTGACATACCATATGGTCTATCTTAGAGAATGATCCATGTGCATTTGCAAAGAATGTGTATTTTGCTTCTTTGGGGTAAAAGACTCTGTATACATCAGTTAGGTCCATTTCCTCTAGAGTGTTGTTCAATGCCATAACATCTCTGGGGATTTTTTGTTTGGAAGATCTGCCCATTATTGATAGTGGGGTATTAAAATCCCATACTATTAGTGTGATGCTGTCTATATTTTTCTTAAAGTCCTCCAAGATTTTCCTTATATATTTTAGAGTTCCTACGTTGGGTGCGTATATGTTTACCAGAGTTATTTCTTTTTGATGGATTGTTCCCTTAAGTATTATAAAATGTCCTTCTTTGTCTCTTTTTATGGCCTTCATAGTAAAATCTACTTTGTTTGAAATAAGCATTGCTACTCCAGCTTTGTTTTTCATGTCCATTTGTTTGATACATATTTTTCTATCCCTTCACTCTCAATCTGTGTTGACCTTTTGTTCTGAGGTGGGTCTCTTGAAGACAGCATATATGTGGGTCATGTTGTCTTCTCCATTTGGCTACCCAATGTCTTTTGATTGGTGTATTTAATCCATTCACAGTTAAGGTTATTCTTGATTGATACTTCTTCATTGTCATTTTCTCCCTCTGTATGTGTATTCCTCTTTGTCTTTCTCTGTTTCTTCATTTTATTTATTTAATTATTTTTAAAGCAGATCCTTTAGCATTTCTTGCAATGCTTGTTTGGTAGAGATGTGTTCTTTTGGTCTTTTTTTTGTCTGGGAAGCTCCTTATTTCTCCTTCTATCTTGTATGGGAGCCTTGCTGGATAGAGTATTCTTGGTTGCAGGCTTTTGTTTACCATGACTTGAAATGCTTTTTGCCATTCACTTCTGGCTTGAATTGTTTTTGTTGAATAATCATTGACAGCCTCATTGGAGCCCCCTTATATGTTATTTGTCATTTCTCTGTTGATGCTTTTAGGATTTTCTTTTTGTTTTTGAAATTAGCCATTTTCATAAGAATGTGTCTTGTGTTGTTCTGTTTGCGTTGATCTTCATTGAGGCCCTCTGTGCTTCTTGAACTTGATTAATGTTTTCACTCATCATGTTAGGGAAATTTTCTATCATGACTTTTTTGAACAGGTTTTCCATACCTTGTTTCTCTTCTCCTTTTGGTATCCCTATGATATGGATGTTGTTACATTTCATGTTGTTCTGCAGCTCTCTTAAACCCTCTTCAATTTTGTTCAGCCTTTTTTTATATTCTCTTGTACTGTCTTGGAGTATTTGTCTACATTATCCTCCAACTTGCTGATCTGGTCCTCAGCTTCCTCTAATCTGCTGTTCATTCCTACTACTGTATTCTACAATTCAGAAATTGTATTCTTCATTTCCTCCTGGCACTTATTGATAGTTTCTGTGTCCATTTTGATGCTGTTGTAGCTCTCAGTAAGTTCCTTGTAACTTCCCTGGAGTTGTTTATAGTTTTCTTTGAGCTGGCTAAGCTCACTGAGCTTCTTTATCATCATTCTTTTGAGTTCCTTATCTGACATTTCAGGTGCTTCTGTTTCATTTGGTGATCTTTCTGGGGTTTCTTCTTTTCCTTTTGGTGATGGACTGATTCTTTTTTTCCCCATTTTGGGTTTCTGTTGTTGCTTGCTTTTTGTTTTTTGTTTTTTCCTTGGATTAATCTGCTTTGCTACCTTGCCTTAGTTGAGCACCCTTCTGTGTTAGGAGATTTGTGGAGTTCAGTGTTGCAGTCTCCTAAGGTTTTCTCCACTTGTTGTTACTGGTTGGCCTTTATTTGGGCTTTCTAGTTGTATTCTGGATTGGTTGTGTATGTTGCACTTTTCCTTCCAGTCAAGACACTCCTTCTATCCTTTCTCACATAAATGATGAGAGGGAGAATCAGAAAGCCTCAAGTATGAGTGAACAGTGTAAGCTTATGCATATAGTTGCCACATCTGCTTCTCTGTTCACCCTTGGTGGTCCCTGATTGGTCCAGGTGGAGCCAGGATCTATGGGCTTTTAGCAGGAAAGAAAGAAAAAAAGAAGAAGAAGAAGAAAGGGTGTAGATGTCTGTTCACCCTTAATAATCCCTGATTGGTCCAAGTGGAGCCAGGACCTGTGGGCTTATAGCAGAGAGAAAAAAAATAAAATAGAAAAAGAAAAAAAAATGGAAAAAATAACAAAAAAAGAAAAAATAATATTAATAAAGAAAGGATTTAGGTGCCTGTTCACCTTTTATGATCTCTGATTGGTCCAGGTGGAGACAGAACCTGTGGGCTTTAACAGGAAGGAAAGAGAAAGAAAAAGGAATGAAAAGAAAAAGAAAAAGGAAGAAAAAAGAATACAGAAAGGGTTTAGGTGGCTGGGGAGGGGAGGAATACTTAGATTGAGGACTGGGAATGCATTGTAGCCAGAGAGTGAGTAGACTTTAAATGAAGAATAGGGGGAGGGTCTTGGGTATTTAGGTGGATGAAAGATAGGGGGGATTAAAAATATGTGAGAAGTAACTTTTGAAAAGGATATGTTGGGGATTAATAGTTCATGTAGCTCTCAGTGTAACTCAGGTGCTTGAGATTAGCAGTGATCCATTTTCTGAGACTGCCTCCTCTTCTTGCTCAGGTGTCTGCAGTCTACAGTCTAGCTGGTCTTGGAGTGGCAGGGCCTATGATTGTCACAGTCAGGGCTGATTCTGAGTGTCAGACCCCAGGTAGGCTGGGCCTCCAGTAGCCTAGCTGGGTTTTAGGGCTGCCGGTGTTCTGGGCTCTGCAGGGTGTGCCATCCAACTGCTGGTAGAGGTTCCTGCCTGTGTTGGGCACCTGGCACCCCTGCAGGTCAGCCTGCAACCTCCCTGGTTCATGTGATGACTGGCCCTGCCCCTGCAGCTCCTGGAGGAAGTCAGCCCCTGTCTGCCAACAGTGCCCAGGGTCTGCCAACACTGCTCAGCTTCCCAGGGTGAGGGCCAATCCTCCAAGCAGACCAGCTCTCCCAGGAGTCCTTTATGCTGCCTCTGTGATGCACCCCTCCCAGTGCATCTGCAGTGTGTCTTTGTTGTGGCAATGGGTGGGTCAGTTGCCCCAGCTACAAGTTCCCAGCTCACAGTTTGGCATTTCTGCAGGAGCCTGGGGGCCTGTGTGGGTGCGCAGGGCTGGGCCTCCCCCCTCGAAGGGGCTTCAAGCTGCTATTTCCCAGGTGGCCCAGTAGCACCATTTTTGGTCCTCTGGCCACCCTGGCCGGTGCACTTCCCTGCTCCCCCAATCCTGCTCCTGCTGCCTGCAGGACTCTTCTCCTCAGCCTCTGTCCCAGTGAGGAGCTTCTTCTCCTTATTGCAGGAGTGAGGATCTCACACAGTCCTTCCCCTGCAGGAGTTCAATTCCTCATTCCCTCTAGCATTTTCCCTCACTGTCCACACTTCACTGTTCATATTTCTAGTCCCTCTGGAGCTGGCTTCTGTTAAACACCACCCCCTGGGTAGAGCCACCACTGCCCAGAGCCAACCTCGGCCTGCTGGCCAGTTTGGAATTGTCTCACCTGCTCTCCTATAGGTCTCTGCAGCCTCTGGGCTGTGCTCCCCTGAGTCCAGATGCTGACCACTCCAATTCTTAGGGACCTGAAGACATCTCGAGCTCCCTATCCTATTCTCCAGCTGCTCTGGTACTCGAGAATGCCATCAGCACTGCTCTCTACTCTGTCGCCATCTTTGATTCCCCTCTATTTATTATTTTTAAAGAGAGGGGTAGGGAGAATGGCAAAGAAGGAGAGAGACATCTATGTATGGTTGCCTTTCACCTGCCTCCAGCTACAGACCTGCCTGGAGACTTGGCTTGCAACCTGGTTATGTGCCCTAGCTGAGGAATCGAACCAGCAACCTTTGGGTGTGCAGGCTGGTCCCTTATCCACTGTGCCACCAGCCGGAGCCTGCCAAACTGTCTTTAAAGTGGCAGTACCATTTGCATTCCCACTATTAATGAATGAGAATTCCTATTGCTCTATAGCTTCAACAGAATTTGCTTTTGTCAGTGATCTGGATTTTATCCATGTAATGGTGTAGAGTGTTATGTAATTATGGCTTAAATTTGTATTTCTTCATGATATATAATATAAAGCATTTTTATGATTATTTGTAATCTGCATTTTTTAATTTTTAATTTTTCCAATTACAGTTTACATTCAGCATTATTTTGTATTAGTTCTAGCTGTACATCACTGTGATTAGACAATCATGTAATTTACAGTGTTCCACCTTATATTTCCAATACTCATCTAACACCATACATAACAGAAACAAATTTAGAGATTCACACAAGAGACTGATGCTTTTCCGAGGGGAGGGAGTTGGGGGACTGAGTGAAAAAGGTGAAGGGATTGTTGTGTTCAGACTGGTAATTACAAAATACACATGGGAATATAAAATACAGCGAAAAAGAAATATAGCTAGCTGGACATCATCTTTAATGAGGTGACTGTTAAGATCTTTGAACCATTTTATTTATTATTTATTTAAAGTATATTTTGATGACATTGGTTAAATTATGTTTCATGTGTAATATTATATAATATTCAAGTACACAGTATAGAATATATCATCTGCATATTTCATTGTGTACTCCTCTATCTGATGTGTAGATGTACCACTATTTTCTTATTTACTCATCTACTGAAGGGCACTTAAGTAGTTTCCAAATTTTGGATATTGTAAATAAAGCTGATATAAATATAGGGGTGTATAAATTAGTTTGAACTGGTATTTTGGGATTCTTCAGGTATATTCCCAACAGGGGAATCTTTGGGTCAAAATGTAGTTATATTTTTAGTTTTTGAAGAAATTTTATAATGTTTTCCACAGTGGCTGTACCAGTCTGCATTCCTGCCATGAATGCACTAGGGTTACCTTTTTTCCACATCCTTGCCAGCACTTGTTTGTTGATTTGTTAATGATGGTCATTCTGATAGGTGTGAGGTGGTATCTCGCTGTAGTTTAATTTGCATCTATTTGATGGCTAGTGATGTTGAGCATTCTTTCATATGTCTATGGGCCCTCTGTATGTACTCCTTGGAGAAATGTCTATTCAGGTCCTTATCCCATTTTTAACTAGGTGGTTTTCTTCTTGGTGTTGAGTCATGTAAGTTATATATTTTGGTGAATAACCCTTGTCTGACATAGCAGCATCATATGTTCTCCTATACTGTCAGTTCTCTTTTTATTTTTATGATGATTTGTTTAGCTGTGCAGAGGCTTTTTGATTTTGTGTGGTCCCATTTGTTTATCTTTTCTTTTATTTCCCTTAGGCTAGGATATACAAAAATAGGTAAATGGGATGTTTGAAATTTTATTCCCTATATTTTCCCCTAGGACTTTTATGCTATCATAACTTATATTTAAGTCCTTTATCCTTTTGAGTTTATTCTAGTACATGGTGTAAGTTAGTGGTCTAATTTCACTTTTCCTCCATGTACCAGCTCAGTTCTCCCAACACCATTTATTGAAGAAACTGTCTTTACTCCATTGTATACTCTTCTTTCCTTTGTCAAATTAATTGATCATAAATACATATGTTTATTTCTGAGCTCTTTATTCTGTTCCATAAATCTATGTGTTTTCTCTTATGCCCATAACAGACTGTTTTGATTACAGTGACCCTATACTATAGTGTGATACCAAGCATCGTGATTCCTCCAACTTTGTTCTTCTTTCTTAGGATTGTTAAGGCCATTCAGGGTCATTTTGGTTCTATATAAATGTATGAAATATTTTTTTCTAGATCTGTGAAGTATACCATTAGTATCTTAATACTAATTGTGTTGAACCTATAGACTGAGTTGTGTAGTGTAGACATTATAATGGTGTTATAATTCTTCTAATCCATGAACATGGCATATGCTTTCATTTATTTGAGTCTTCCTCAATATCTTTCTTCAGTGTTCTATAGTTTTCCAAGTACAGTTCTTTTACTTCCTTGGTTTAATTTATTTCTAGTCATTTAACTTATTTTGTTGGAAAAGTAGATGTGCTTGTTTACTTAGATTCTCTTTCAGATAAATCATTATTTGTGTATAAAAATGCCATCGATTTCTGAATAATGACTTTGTATCTTGCTACTTTGCTGAATTAACTTAATAGGTTGATTAGTTTTTGGGTGAGACTTGTAGGATTTTCTATGTATAATATGACACCAGCAAATAATGACAGTTTTACTTCCTCCTTTCCAATTTGTATGCCTTTTCTTTCTTTCTGTTATCCGCTTGCTGTGGCTAGGACTTCCAGTACTATGTTGAATAAGAGTGGTGAAAGCAGATGCCCCTGTCTTTTTCTGATCTTAAATGAAATGCTTTTACTTTCTGCCAATTAAGTTTGATGTTAGCAATAGGTTTTTCATATATGGCCTTTATTATGTTGAGTATGTTCCCTTATTTTCACTTCGCTCAGTGCTTTTATCATAAGTGCACACTGGATCTTATCAAATTATTTTTCTGCCTCTATTGATATGGTTATGTAATTTTTGTCTTTTGTTTATGTGATATAATACTTATTGATGTATAGATACAGTATCTTCTTTGCATCCCTGGAATAAATTGTACTTGATCATGATATATGATCTTTTTAATATATTAGTGGATCTGGTATGCTCATTTTGTTGCTGAATTTAGCACCTATATTCATCAGTGATATTGACCTGTAATTTTTTTCTTTGTTGTGTTTTTATCTGGTTTTAGGATTAGAATGATATTGGCCTCTTGTAAAGAGTTTGGAAGTCTTCCTGCTTCTTGAATTTTTTTGAATAATTTAAGAAGATGGGTACTAGTTCTCTTTGAATTATTGCAAAGATTTGCCTGTAAAGCCTTCTGGTCCAAGGGCTTTTGCGTGCTGGGATTTTTTTTTATTATTTCTTCAAGTTAATTCACTATTATTTGTTGAGGTTTTCTACTTCTTCCTGATTCAGTTTTGGCAGGTTGTATGTTTCAAGAAATTTATCAATTTCATCCATGTTGTTCAATTTGTTGCCATATTATTGATCATAGTAATTTCTTACATACCTTTGTATTGCTGTGGTGTCTGTTGTTACTTCTCCTCTCTCATTTCTGGTTTTGCTATTTTGGAGTGTTCTATCTCTTTTGTTCTCGAGCCTTGCAAATGTTTTGTCAATTTTGTTTCTCTTTACTTCTTTGGGAAGGAGGGGTTCAGTTTTTTAAAATTTTTATTTTATTGTTGTTGTATCACATTCACCCCATTTTCACCCTCTTTTCTCCCCTTCCCAACCATCCCCATCAACCCCCCACAGTCAACCCCACTTGTTATCCATGTCCATGGATCACCCATGCTAGTTTCTTGACTAAACTGTTCCCCTTCTCTGCCTCCTGCTCCCCCTCCTCTTTCCCCCACCCCTCTGCGCACTGAAAGTCTATTCCTTGTTTCATATCTCGGGTTCTGTTTGGATTGTTTGTTTGTTTTATTCATTAGTCTTGTGTATTGGGTGAAATCATTTGGTAATTGTCTTTCACTAACTGGCTTATTTCACTAAACATAGCACTCTCCAGTTTCATCCATGTTGTTGCAAAAGGTAGGAGTTTCTTCTTTCTTTCTGCTATGTAGTATTTCATTATATAAATGTGTGAAAATTTTTTATCCATTGATTCACTAATGGGCACTTGGGCTGGTTCCAGGACTTGGCTATGGTAAATAGTGCTGCTATGAACATAGGGGTGCATAGATTCTTCTGAATTGGTGTTTCAATTCTCTGGGTGTAATCTTAGCAGTGGAATTCCTGGGTCAAAAGGCAGTACCATTTTTAGTTTTTTGAGGAAATTCCAAAGAGTTTTCCGTAGTGGCTGCACCAGTCTGCATTCCCATGAACAGTGCAACAATGTTACCTTTTTTCCACATTCTCTCCAACACTTGTTGTTTGTTGATTTGGTGATGATTGTCATTCTGACAGGTGTGAGGTGGTATTTCATTGTGGTTTTAAATTGCATCTCTCTGATAGCTAGTGATGTTGAGCATTCTTTCATATGTCTATAGGCCCTTTGTGTGTCTCCCTCTGAGAGTTGTCTGTTCAGGTCCTTTGCCCATTTTTTAATTGGGCTGTATGTCTCTCTGGTGTTGAGTCATATTCATTCTTTATATAGTTTTGATATCAAACTCTTGTCTGTGGTATCATTGGCAAACATATTTTCCCATATACTTTGCTCCCTGTTAATTTTGCTAATGTTTTCTTTAGCTGAACAGAAACTTTTCAGTTTGATATAGTCCCATTTGTTTATTTGTTCCTTTACTTCCTTTGCTTTTGAAGAAGTATCAGAGAAAATATTTCTGCACAAGATATCTGAAATTTTACTTCCTATGTTTACCTCTAGGAATTTTATGTTGTCATGGCTTATGTTACAGTCCTTTATCTCTTTTGAGTTTATTTTAGTGTAACTTGCTGGTTTAGTTTCATTTTTTTGCATGTCACTGTCCTGTTTTCCCAACACCATTTGTTAAAGAGGCTATTTACACTCCATTTTATGTTCCTTCCACCTTTGCTGAATATTAATTGACCATAGAGTCCTGGGTTTACTTCTAGGCATTCTATTTTGTCCCATTGATTTATATGTCTATTTTTATACCAGCATAAGATTGTTTCACTTACAGTAGCCTTGTAGTATAGTTTGATATCTGGTATTGTGTTTCCTCCTACCTTGTTCTTCTTTCTCAAGATTGCTGGATTATTCATGGGTGTTTTTGACTTCATATAAAGTTTTGAAGTATTTTTTCTATCTCTGTGAAATATGCCATTGGTAATTTAATTGGAATTGCATTGAATCTATAGATAGCTTTGGGTAGTATGGACATTTACATTTTAATGATGTTAATTCTTCCCATCCATGAACATGATATATGCTTCCATTTACTTACATCTTCCTTAATTTCTTTCTTCAGTGTTTTGTAGTTTTCAGAGTACAGGTCTTTTTACCTCCTTGGTTAAGTTTATCCCTACGTACTTTATTTTTCTTGTTGCTATGGTAAATGGGAATTATTTTCTAGCGTCTATTTCTGATGTTTCATTATTGGTATACAAAAATGACTTTGATTTTTTCATATTGACTTTATATCCAGCTATTTTGCTAAATTTTATTTTCAGGTCATATAGGTTTTTGGTGGGGTCTATTGGGTTTAGTATGTACACTATCATGTCATCTGCAAATAATGACAGTTTGACTTTCTCCTTTCCAATTTGGACACTTTTTATTCCTTTTTCTTGTCTGATTGCTATGGCTAGAACTTCCAAAACAATGTTTAAGTGGGAAAACTTTTAGTTTTTGCCCATTGAGTATGATGTTGGCTTCAGGTTTTTCATATATGGCCTTTATTATGTTGATGTATGTTCCCTCTATTCTCATTTTGCTAAGTGTTTTTTTTTTTTTTATCATAAATGGTTCCTGTACTTTATCAAATGCTTTTTCAACATGTATTGATATGATCATATGGTTTTTGTCTTTTATTTTGTTTACATGTTGTATTACATTTATTGATTTGCAAATGTTGTACCATCCTTGAATACCAGGGATGAAACTCACTTAGTCATGGTGTATGATCTTTTGAATGTATTGCTGGATTCAGTTGGGCAATATCTTATTGAGAATCTTAGCATCTATGTTCATCAGCAATAATGGCCTTTATCTTTCTTTCTTTGTTGTGTCTTGACCTGGTTTTGGGACTAGGGTAATGTTGGCTTCATAAAACGAGTTTGGGAATCTTCCCTCTTCATGGATTTTTTTGGAATAGGTTGAGAAGGGTAGGAGTTAGTTCTTCTAAATATTTGGGAAATTTCATCTGTATAGCCATCTTGTCCTGGGCTTTTATGTGCTGTGAGTTTTTTTTATCACTACTTCAATTTCACTAGTTGTTATAGGTCAATTCAGGCTTTCTGCTTCTTCTTGATTCGGTTCTGTTACTTTGTTTCCAGAAATTTATGAATTTCACCAAAGATGTCAAACTTTTTGTCATACAGGTGTTTGTAGTCATTTCTTACAATCCTTTGTATTTCAGTGGTATCACTTGTGATCTCTCCTTTGTCATTTCTGATTTTATTTGAGTCATCCCTCTTTTTTCCTGATGAGTCTGGTTAAAGGTTTGCTGATTTTATTTTTTCAAAGAACCAGATCTTGGATTTATTGATTCTTTGAATTGTAGTTTTAGTCTCTAAGCTAGCTGGCTTTTTATTTATTATTTTAAAAAAGATTTTATTCATTATTTTTAGAGAGAAGGGCAGAAAGGGAGGAAAAAACAGAGAGAAACATCAATGTATGGTTTCCTTTCACCTACTTCTAGCTATGGACCTGGCTAGAGACCTGGCTTGCAACCTGGTTATATGCCCTGGCTGGGAAGCAAACCAACATTTGGTTTCATAGGCCAGTGTCTGTCCATTGAGCCACCAACCAAGGTTTAGCTTCTAAGTTATTTAATTCTGCTCTGATCTTGATTATTTCCATCCTTCTCATTTCTCTGGGCTTTGTTTGTTGTTGCTCCTCTAGTTCTAGCAGCTTTATGGCTAGGTTCTTTATATATACTTCTAGACTTTTTAGATAGGCCTGTATTGCTATGAATTTCCCTCTGAGGACTGCCTCTGCTGTGTCCAATAGGTTTTGGGCTGTTGTGTGTTCATTTTCATTTGTTTCCAGAAACTTTTTGATATCTTCTTTTATCTCATTGTTAACCCATTAAATACTTAATAGCATTTTATTATGTCTCCATGAAATAGTATGTTTTTGTCTTTTCCCTTGAGGTTGGTTTTCTAGTTTTGAGTCATTGTGATCTGAGAAGATGTTTGGTATGTTTTTAGTTTCCTTGTATTTGTGGAGGCTTGTCTTACACCTTACCATTTGGTCTAAGAGAATGTTCCATGTGCATTTGAAAAGAATGTGTATTTTCCTTCTTTGGGGTGAAAAGTTCTCTATATATCAGTTAAGTCCATTTCATCTAGACTGTTGTTCAATACCAAAATATCCTTGTTTTCTTTTTTATTTTGTTTTTGCTTGGAAGATCTGTCCATTGTTGGTAATGGAGTGTTATAATCCCCTACTATGAGTGTGTTGCTGTTAATATATTTTTTTTGATGTCCTCCAAGGTTTTCCATCCCTTGTTTCTCTTCTCCATCTGGTAGCCCTATGATATGGATATTATTGTGGTTCATGTCCCGTGGCTCTCTTAAAACCTCTTCATTTTTTTCATTCTTTTTTTTTTTCCATTCTGTTGCACTGTCTTGGAATATTTTTCTACATTTTTCTCCAGCTTGCTGATCTGATCCTCTGCTTTCTCTAACCTGCTCTTTATTCCATCTACTGTATTCTTCAATTTAGAAATTGTATTCTTTTTTTCCTCCAGGCTCTTACTGATAGTTTCTATGTCCTTTATAATGCTGGTGTAGTTCTCAGTAAGTTCCTTGTAGCTTTCTGGAAGTTCTTCATAGTCCCGTGGAGCTATTTGTAGTTTTCTTTGAGCTGGCTGAGCTCATTGAGCTTCTCTATATCTTGAATTCCATATCTGATAGCTTACTTGCCTCTATTTAATTTTGTGATCTTCCTGGGGATTCATCCTTTCCTTTCAGTAATGGAATGGTTCTTTTCCTTCCCATTTTTAGATTTCTCTTCCTGTTTGCTTTTGCTTTTTAGATTGGCTTTTTTGAGTTCCTTTGTAGTGTGACCCTCTGTTATGTAGAGGTGCACTATCTTTACTTCCTGGATTCATCTCTGGTGATGTCAGATCATTCCATAATTGGGCTTAGTCAGCCTGTTGGAGCCAACCAGAGAATGACTGTCTTTGTACCCTTCAGTTTTCAATCCAATTGATTTGTGCTCAGCTATCAGGTGTGGGTACTGCTGGGCAGAACCAATTAGCTCTGTTGTAAACCAATCAATCTGTGATTAGTGGTCACCTTAAGTACCACTAGGCAGGGCCAGTTAATTCAGTTGTAATTCAATCAGACTATTATCAGCCACCAGGATCAGGCACTGCTATGCTGGGTAGATTCATTTAGTTGTAATCCTAACAATCTGTGAACAACATCCAGGCTCAGATGCAGCTTGATGTGATGGACAGATTCAGTTGCAAATCAATGAATTTGTGATCAGCGGTCACCTTAGGCACTGCTGGGATGGGCTACTTGATTCAGGTATAATCCAATGAATCTATAGTCAGCTACCAAGCTCATGTGCCACTGGGTGAGGCAGATTGATTCTGTTGTAAATCAATGAATATGTGATCAGTCACAAGGTTCAGATGTAGTTTGGTGAGGCAGACAGATTTAGTTGTAAATCAATTAATCTGTGGTCAGCAGTCAGACTCAGGTGCCACTGGGTTAGACAGATTGATTCAATTTTAATCCAATGAACTAATTATCAGCTACCAGGCTCAGATGTCATTGAGCAAGACAGATTGATTCAGTTATAAATCAATGAATCTGTGATCAGCCAGCAGGCCCAGGAACAGCTGGGTGAGACAGATGAACTCAGTTACAAACCAGTGAATCCACAATCAGCCACCAGGCTCATTTGCCACTGGGTGGGACTGACTGACCAAGCTGTAAATCAATGAGTTTGTAACCAGCCAGCAGGGCCTGGTGCTGCTGGGTGAGAAAGACTGATTCAGGTGTAAACCACTGTATCCGTATTCAGCCACCAGGCTCACACACCGCAGGGCAATTGAGATTGATTCAGTTGTAAGTCAATAAATTGTCATCAGGTGCCAGGCTCAGGCAATGCTGGGTGGGACAGATTGCTTCCAGTGGCTGGGACTATGAGGAACCCTCATATGGAAGCCAGTTGGCACAGCATCAGCCACCTGCTGTGTGGGTGATAAGTCAGTACTGGGACTCCCACACCTGCTTCCTTACTCCTCTCCTCTAATCCACCACTGCAGACTCTCCCCAAGAGTCTCCAGTCCACTCTGCCCTTACTCTGCTGGAGCCTATGGTAAATTGGTGCCAATGTATTTTCATTTGTGGTCACCTTAGTAATTATCTGTCTCTAGTGCTCTCAGGCTAGTACACCCTGTGGCTTTCTGTGCTTCTCAGCTGTATGCTGTTTTACTCTCTGCTATGCTGCTGTTGGTTGGGAAACCCAGCTGGAACACCAGAATCCACCCTTCTCAGGTGGGGACCCTGGTTCCATCCCTTTGGCTGCTGCCTCTGGTGGGAGCCCAGCCAGCCCTCTCCCATTTCCACAATTCCTACCAGTCACATTGTAATGAAGCATTCTCTTCTGTTCTGACCATGGTTATAAGGCCTCTTTCAAGCTGTTGTTCTGTTGGTTATTCCAAATTATTTTTTTCCCAATTAAGTTGTAATTTCAGATGGGTCCTGGGAGGAGATTTGTGTAGCTACACTTACTCCTCCACCATATTGGTCCCTCCTCTTGCTTATTTTTTTAAAGAACCAGCCTCTCGATTAATTCACCTTCTGGAATTAAAAAAAAAAAAAAAATCTCTATGTCATTTGTTTCTGTATGATCTTGATTATTTTCATTTTTCTACTTCCTCTAGGCTTTTATTTTTTGTTATTTTTCTAGTTCTCTTATGGGTAAAGTTAGCTTGTTTATTATAGATCTTTTTATCTTCTTTTTTAAAGATTTTTTTATTTCATATTTTTTTTTTTTTTTTAGAAAGAGGGGAAGAGAGACAGGCAGAGAGGGAGAGAGATGTCAATGTATGATTGCCTTTCACCTGCCTCCAGCCACAGACCTGACTGGAAACCTGGTTTGCAACCTTGTTATGTGCCCTGGCTGGGTAATCGAACCTGCGACCTTTGGGTTTGCAAGCCGGCGCCTTATCCACTGTGCCACCAGCCAGGCTTACCTTCTTTATGTAGGCCTCTAATGCTATGAGTTTCTCAGTACTACTTTTACTATGTCCCTTAGGTTTTGGGTTTCTTGTGTGTGTGTGTGTGTGTGTGTGTGTGTGTGTGCGTGTTAATTTTAATTTGTTTCCAGGTACTTTTTTTCCTCTTGCTCTTAGTGTTAACCCATTTGTTATTTAATAGCATGGTTTTTATGTTACATGTCTTTGCATGTCTTTGATTTTTTTTAGGTTGATTTCTAGTTTTAAGCCATTATCATTTGAAAGAATACTTGCTATGACTTCCAATTTTCTTAAATTTGTTAAGGCTTATTTTATTTCCTACAGTTTGGTATATCTTTGAGAATGTTCCTTTTGCATTTGAGAAGAATGCACATTTTGCTTCTTTTCAGTGAAATGTCCTGTATATATCAATCAAAGACATTTGCTTTAATATGCCATTTAATGCCATTTATGCTTTTTGATTTATTTATTTTTTTTGCCTGGAATATCTGTCCATTTTTTAGAGTGGATGTTAAATTCTCCTACAGTGACTGTATTGCTGTTGAGTTCTATCTTAAAGTAATCCAATATTTTCTTTATATATTTAGGTGCTCCTATATTGGGTGCATATACGTTTACAAGGGTTATATTCTCTTATTGTACTGATACTTTAATTATTAAGTAATGGCCTTTTCTATCCCTTGTTATGGTCTTTCTTTTGAACTCTATTATGTCAAAAGTGTTGCTACCCTGGTTTTCCTTTTATCTCCATTTGCATGGAATATTTTTTCCATCCTTTCATCTTCAATCTATGTAAATCTTTTGTTCTGAGGTAGGTCACTTGCATGTAGCATGTATGCAGGTAGTGTTTTCTTATCCATTTAGCTACATTATGTCTTTTGATAGGGGCACTTAATACATTTACACTTAAGGTTATTATTGATAAATATTTATTCACTGCCCTCTTTCTCTTTGTTCCTGTGTTCCTTTCTCCTCTATTTCACCTTTTTCTTAAAACAATCCCTTTAGCATCTCTTGCAATTCTGGTTTAGTGGAAATGTACTCTTAAGACTTCTCTGGAAAGATCTTTATTTCATATTCCATTTTAAGTGAGAACATTGCTGCATAGGGTAGTCTTGGTTGCAGATCCTTGCTTTTAATTACTTAGAATATTTCATGCCAAACCCTTCTGGCCTGTATTATTTCTGTTAAAAAGTCAGTTGACAATCTTATTAGAGCTCCCTTGTTGGTAACTAACTGGCTCTCTCTTGCTGCCTTTAAGATTTTCTTTTTATTTTTAAACTTTACCAGTTTAATTGATATGTGTCTTGGTGTAGATCTTTTTGTGTTCATCTTGAGGGTGACTTTCTGTGCTTCCTGAACCTGAATGACTCTACTTCATCAAATTAGGGAAGTTTTCTGTTATTATTTCTTCAAACAGGCTTTCTATTCCTTGTTCTCTTTATTCTCCTTCTGGTATCCCTATGATGCAAATATTATGTTTGATTTGTCCCAAAATTGTCTAAGACAATTCTAGTTCTTTTTAACTTTTTTTGTTTTTTCATTTTCTTGTTCTGATTGGGTATTTTTCCACCATCTTCCAAATCACGGATTGATTCCTGTGCTTCATCTAGCTTGCCTTTAATTCCTTCTAGTGTGTTTTTTATTTCAGATATTTCATTATGTATTCCAAATGATTCTTATTCAGATCTTCTATGTCCCTTTTTATGCTGGTATAGTTTTCATTAACTTCCTTGAGCATTCTTATAACCATACTTTTAATTCTATGTTTGATAATTTGCTTGCCTCAGTTTAATTTAGCTATTTTTCTGTTGATTTTTCCTTTTCTTTCTTTTGGAGGTTGTTTCTTTATCTTTCCATTTTAGCTTTAGTTTGTTTTTAGTTGTTTTCAGTTTGTTTCTATGTGTTATATAGATCTACTTTGGTTGCCTATCTTGTGGAGTGGCTTTGTGTGTTAGGAGTCCTATGGAACCTAGTGGTGTAGGCTCCTTTTTTCCTGATCTAGATGCTCTATGGACACTTGTTGTGTGGGTTATGTGGGCTTTCCTATTGTATTTGAGTCCTGAATGTTGTTGGCTGAATGACTGAATGGGTTAACCTCCAATACATGTTATATATGCTGTTTTACAGGTGCTGGCAGGACAATGCAAAACAACACCAAAAATGAAACCAAAAACTGGCAACTCACCCCTACTGACAGAAATTTCAATGATAAAATATTAGAACATAATAAAAGTGGAAAGAGAAATGGAATATAAGGGAAAAGGGCAAATAAAAGAAAAAGGAATAATAGAAGACCCAAAGACAACAAAGTGATAATAGGAGGAGAAATGGGGAGAGACCTAATATGAATAATGAATTAAAAGAGCAAACTATGAAAAAGGGCAAAGAAAGAGAAAGAATAACAAAATCAGTAAAAGAAAGAAGGGAACAAAAAGATAACCAATGATAAAAGTTAAATAAGAGATATGAAAAAAATAGATCAATAAAAAGAAAAAAATTGAAAAATACAAAAATAATAAAAAGGCTATGATAAAGAATAACAAAAATAATGAAAAAGAACAAAGTAGAATTAATCTTAGCATAGTTTAGTGCGTGTCTTCTGGGTTCTCCCTTTGGATACAGCTCTTATGTTGTCTGAGCCTGATGCAATCCAGTGCAGTTGCTATTCATGTCTAGCCCTTGGCAAGCTGTTCAAAACTCCCAGAAATTCACAGTTTTTGGCTGATTCTTCCAGGCTTTGCTGCACCCAGGATGGACCCAGCTTCTCTGCAAAGCTGGGTTTTAGCAGCATTTGGACCAGGGGTGTGTCTGCAAATGTCCCAAGTCACCATAGGATCTGCCTCTGCCTGTCTGGCCTTCTATCAGTCTTAGAGTAGTTGTAGACCTCACTGTTTCTGAGAGGGCTTCGGGTGGATCAGGTTAGGGGATGGAGCTCCTGTTGGGTTTTTCATTTGGATATGGATCTTGTGTTATCTGAGGCTGGTGTCAGACAATATCAGGTATTGACTACATCTAGCTCTTGGCAGCCTGTTTGAAGGTACAAGTGATCCTGTGGTTAATTCCTTCAGGCTTGACTTTACTCAGTTGGACCAAGCTAGGTTTTACCAGCACTGAGTCTGGGGTTTAATCAGCAAGTGACCCAAGTAATCACAGGATCTGCTTCTACCTCTTTCTGCCTAATAGCCTACTGTCAGTTTGAGACTAGCCACAAACCAAACTCTTTCTGAGAGGGCTTCTGAGAGAATCAGGGTAGGAGTATTGGGACTCCTGGATTTCCCATGGCAAGTACTTTTTAAACTTCAGAGAAGTTGATGAGTGTGTTCCCCTTCCCCTGTGGCTCAGTGTTTTGTATATGTTACTTTCAGTACCCAAGTGTTCTTATAATTATCCTTGGTACGTGGTTGTTTTCTCATAAGGTTTCTGTCACTTTCAATTAACAAAGTAATTCCTCCATATTGGTTAGAATTAGGTTCCCCAGTTACTCTGCTGTGATATGCCTGCACTACCCCAAGATGCTTTCAAGGTTAGCACTTATCCCCACCTCTAACCTAACACTCACAGAAGAGGTAGTAGAGGGCATCTTACATTGTGTTCATAAGTTTGTTCCTTTGTTGTTCATTCATTTGTTGCTTTCTGTTTTATATATCACATGTGAGTGAAATCATATAGTTCTTGTTCTTTTCTGTCTGACTTATTTTCACTTAGCCTGATACTCTCAAGATTTATCCATGTTATTGCAATATTTTATCTTTACCTATGACTAATTAGTATATTCCAATTCTTATAATTTACTGATTTTTTAATATTGTCAAACCAAAAGATATGAGGTGATATCTCATTCTGATTTTGATGTATGTTTCCCTAATGATTAGTGATGCTCAGTACCCTTTTATAAACCTGTTTTCCATTTGGAGGTTTTCTTTTGAGAAATGTATATTTAATTTTTTTTTTTGCCTTTTTATTTTGTTAATTATTTTCTTTGTTGTAAAGAAGTATTTTATTTTGATGCAGTCCCACTTGTTGATGTTTGCTTTTGTTGCCTTTGCTTTTGGAGTCAGATAAAAAAAAAAAAATCGCCAGCAATATCAATGTCAAGCAACTTAGTACATAAAGGTTTTCTTATAGGAGATTCATGGTTTCAGGTCTAACATTTAAAATTTCAATTCATTTTGAGTTAATTTTCATGTATGGTATAAGCTACTGGCTCAGTTTTATTCTTTTGCATGTAGCTCTCCAGTTTTCCTAACATAATTGATCAAAGAAGTTGTTCTTTCCTTGCACATTTTTGGCTTCTTTGTCATAAATCAATTGCCTACATATGCATAAGTTTAATTCTGGGCTTTTAGGTTTTTTTCCCTATTAATCTATGGGTTTGACCCTGGTTTGTGGCACAGTGGATAAGGTAGTGGCCTGCAAACCCAAAGGTTGCTGGTTCAATTCCCAGCCAGGGCACATAACCAGGTTGCAAGCCAGGTCCTTAGCTGGAGGCAGGTACAATAATTTTTATTGTACAGTTATCTCACCTTCTTGGTTAAATTTATTTCTAGGTATTTTGTTCTTTTGGATGCAATTGTAAAATGGAGTGTGTTTTTAAATTTTTATTTCTGGTAATTTGTTGTTAGTGTGTATAAACACAAATGATTTTGAACGTTTATTTTGTATCTTACAACTTTTTAAAATTTTTATTTTTAATTTTTATTTATTTATTTATTTATTATTTAATTTTATTGTTGTTGTATTACAATCCATCCCCTTTTTGCTCCCCTCTGTCCCCCTCCCCACCCACCCATTCCCCCCAAAGTCAATCCCACCTGTTGTCCATGTCCATGGTTCCTTTATACTAGGTTTTTGTCTAAGCTGCTCCCCTTTCTTGCCTCTGCCTCCCCCCTCCCCCCAATCCCTTTCCTCCTGACCACTGAAGGCCTATTCATTGTATTCATATATTTGGTTCTGTTTTGCTTGTTGTTAGTTTTGCTCATTATTGTCCCGTAATGGGTGAGATCATATGATATTTGTCCTTCACTAACTGGCTTATTTCACTAAGCATAATACTCTCCAGTTCCATCCATGTTGTTGCAAAGGGTACAAGTTCCTTCTTTCTTTCTGCTA